>NPHX01000301.1:135176-154070 GCA_002271815.1 Eimeria falciformis
GTGCTGCTGCATGCAGCCAGCCCCAAGCTTGTCTGCATGCACAGCGGCATCCGCCCCGCTTGGAGCAGGTTCAGCTGCAAGAGCTTTTTTAGAAGAAGGCTGGGCTGCTGAGGGAGGTGAGGAGACACTGCAGATGGCGCCTCCCCGGTGTACAGACACCCCAGGGTCTTTGCAGCAGCCCCAAAAACCAGAAAATTCAATCGAAAACTGCGAAGCCTCGGCAATGCCCCCAGCCACCCTGCAGCCGCCTAACCCTTCTGTCTCTTTAACACCCGTGGTCCCGCTGCTGCTGCTGCTGCTGCTGCTGGCAGCAGCAGCAGCAGCAGCACTGCCTCCCTGCAGCCACGCCTGCTGCGGCTCGACCCCGTCGGTCTCTGCATGCGGCTGCTGCCCTGGGGTGAGTTGAAAGGCAGGGAGGAGCGTCTCTAGAGAGGCATACCTGCAATGTTTTGAAAACAAAATGAGGTTATTTGAAAAAGCCATTAAACTCTGCTATTTGATTTTCTTCTGCTTCCTGCCTTTCGAGCTCCCTATACACCCGAGCCGTGCGGTGTCTCTACAGTGCAAAAATGGGGCAGAGAAGGCCCACGTAGAGACACTTTTGGGGCTAGTGGCTGCATGCGCACCAGTCTGTCTTTTTCAATTTGTTCCAACAACCCAACTCAAACTCTTGGCGGGCCTCCTGCATGCAAATAAATGCAACATTTTGCCGCATTCTTTGCTGCTTGCTGCCGCGTGTCTGTCTTCTGTCTCTTTATTTTTTGTCTCTTTGTTTTTCAGTTTTCAAAATTCATTTAATAATTCAATTCAAGTTTCTCCTTCCTCGCACTGAGACCCAGGACAGCCATTTAGGAAGATAAGAATAGTATTTATTTAAAACAGTATTTAATTTAAAATTGTATTTATTTAAATATATTATTTATTAAAAAGGATTATTGTGAATTATCCCACAGAGTCTGTTTTTGTTTTTCCTACGTTTGACGTTATTGTTTGCTATCATTGTTAAAATGCTCAATTAAATAAATAAATAAATAAATAATTAATTAATTAAAACCTTCTGCAGACAGATTAGCTGCTTACTGGAGGAAGGTCGGTTTCAATTGCCAAAAATTTCTCTTCTAACCTTCACAAAACCACAAAAAGCATCTGAGTCTTTGCATGTGGCCAGCAGGAGCTCCGCATACACTCCAACTTTTTGCTGCCAATGAAAAACAAGAAAGAAGAAAAACAAAAGATCAAAACAATCAAACCAATTAAAATAATAGACAACTTATATACCTGCGAAGTTCTTGGAAAATATTGAGTCGTTGCAGCTGAAGAATACAAAAATTGAATTATTCAATATTTCTTTTTCTGAACTTGATTGTGGAAATGCATTTTTGCGGTGATCACGGGTTTATTTAAATGCATTTTAGATTTTAAAACGTTATTTTTTGTTTTAAGAGATTAACATTAAAAACCAACCGTGAATTTTAACTCATGGGCGCTATTTATTTCTGCAAATGCTTTTTGGAGCTTAGTCCGTAGCAGCTCCTCGTTGGTGCGAGCAAAATCATATTTTGCCTCTGCCTCTGCACGTTCCACTTCCAGCCCTGCATGCACACACTCATTTCTTTCATTTTACTAAAAATAAACATTTGTTTATTTGTTTATTTATTTATTTGTTTGTTTTTTTATTTATTTGTTTATTTATTTGTTTATTTATTTATTATTATTTGTATATTTGTATATTTATTTATTATTTGTTTATTAATCAGAAAAGGTTAAATGCCTGTCTGAAGGTTTGAAAGCAGCCTTCTCTGCTTTCTCCGCATGTGCCATGAGGCAGGCTCACCAGGATTCAGCTGCAAATAGTTGTGGGTGTGTTCATAAAAAATCCGTTTCCCGGGGGCTCTGGAATCGCATGCATGCACACATTTTTTTGCAGCCCCAAAACTGTGCATGTTCTGTGTGTCATTTTTCTGAAAAAAATGGCATTAAAACCTTTTTTTTTAATTTTGCACTTGATGGCAAATCTCTTTCTCTCTCTTTTCGCCGCACGTCTCCAAAAAATAGTCAACGCATTTTTTGTTTTCACGGAGGTACGAAACCAACAGACGCCGGTGGTCCAACTGCATGCAAAAAAGATCAAAAGTCAAATTTGCTTTCCAGCCCCTTTTCTTCAGTTTCTCTACTCTGCATGCGCATTATTTGTAATTCTTTGTTTCTTGGAGTGGAAGATATTATAATAAATAATAATAAAAAATATTTAAAAATATTGACCAATAATAAATAATATTAAATAATATTAACTAGTGTTAACTAATATTAAAGAATATGAGCTAATATTAGATAATAATGAATAATATTTAATAACTAAATAGCAAATAAAAATAAATGCTAATGAATAATAATAAGTAGTAATGAATAATATTATATAATAAATAATAATAATACATAGTAATAAATAAATAATATGTAATAAACAATAATAAATCATAATACATGATAGTAAATATTAATAAATACTAATAAATACGAATAATAAATAATTATAATGAATAATAAATAATACTAAATACAACTAATAAATAATAAATAATAATAAATAATAATATTATATAATCAATAATAATAAATAATAATAAACACTATTTTTTCACCTGAAGTTTCCTTCGGATTTCGCGTTGTTCTCTGTTGGTGCATTCGAGCACTTTCAAGCATTCTGAAATTTGGCAAATTACAAAAGCATTTTGTTCTTTTTTCAAAAAGAATATGCGTCATTAAAAGAGTTATTGATTTAAATGCAGAATTCAATACTCCTTTAAGGCTTTTAATACCATTCAAAGAAGGTTAATACTAATGGCATTATACTGGCCTGTCTGAGCGCTGGTGAGCCCGCGGAGCTTGGAAATTGCAGAGGGACTAAAAAGCGCATGCAGCCAGATTCAAAAGTCAGAGACAAAAATAAAGTGGGTATTTTCGCTCTCATCAGAACCCAGCAAGCCTCTGTCCTTAGCAACCTGCTGCTAACAGCGCCAATAAACCAAAAATAATAAATAATCAAAACAGACAAAAAATATCTCGTGCAAAAACCCTCGGCTAGGCAAACGGACCTGCGAAGACGAGAGGCGCTGGGGGCTGAGGGGATCCTGAAAAGACAAAAAGTGTCATTTCTCTACAAATGAGGCAGCAGTAGCAATACAAGTGTGTCCCCTTCAGACGTGCTCAAAGAAAAGCTACTTATTAAATAGGTACGAAGTGTAGATACACCTCAGCAGCAACTGCATGCAGTGCAAAATAACAGAAATACCTTGATGGCTCCGCCCCCGCAAAGCTTTTTGCGTCCGTCCTCGTCCTCACTGCACACTCCACAAAACTCTTCTTTTATTGAAATACCAATTGAGGCAAAGGAAGAGATTTGTAGTCATTTCAAGAAATATAAAATTAAACAAACAACGAGAAAATACGCAAAGGTTCGCAGGGAGCGGCTCACTAGTGCTCTGCGGCAACCTTCTTCTGTGGGGCTGCATCGGCGGGCTGCCTTTATTTGCGGCTTTTTGTTTTTGTACGTACACCTGGCTAAGGCCATGACTAGCAGGAGGAACGGGTGCGTGTGTTCACCTACAGAGAGTTGGTTGTTTAATTTGTTTTTATTTTTGTGCTTTCTCTCTGCAGGCAGCTGCCGAAAGAGCAGAGAGTTTCAAATACGTCTTTACTGAATGTTTTAATAATGGTTTTTCTTGCACTGTTTGAAGGGTTTGGTTGGGAGTAGGCATCAGATAAACAAAACTGTTCAATCCAAGTGTCATAAATGTGCTCCCAGTCCTTCTACGTATTCTAATGAATGCAAAAGCCTTTTAATTCTTTTTATAATTAAAACTTTTGGTGAATTTCTGGTTGTTTTTGAACTTAGAAAAGAAAATTCACAGAGTCGGGTTGGGGTGTCTGTACACCTCAGGTCACCGGCGGCACGGGCGCATTTTCAATGTCCACGACTTTTATTTAAAGTAGCTAAAAACTCAAAACTTAACTCCAAATTAAAAACAAAGATACATGAAAATTTGAAAAGAGGTGATAAAGCACCAGCTTTTGCAAATCGGCAGCAGCCGCCAGCTGTACAGACACCATAATCCGTCGACCATTTATTTCAAGTTTCTAACTGTCAGATCTCAGCAAAATAAAATTATAAAAATACATTTTTATTAAAATATTAATAGTATTAATAGTGCCGGTCTCCTGTAGGCAAGAGGAAGGCTGGTGTGCAGAGGAGGCTGGTGTGGGGAGAGGCAGTGCAAATCCATGCAAGTTTCTCTGTTTTAATTCTGTTTATATGTGGTCAGCAAAATAAGCAAAATAATAAAAGTGGCAAACCTTCCACCATCAAAGTGTACAGACACACGCCCAACATCTGTAGCAACCGTTAATAAGACCTATTGCTTCTCTTGAATCAATTTTTAAAATCAAAAGCTTTGGTGAAATCTGCAGCGGTAAAGGCACTCTAGCCTTTATCAAAACAGAAATAGCTGTGCGAATTAAAGGCCTCCAAAGACAGTGTACTCAATGGCAACTTGCCTCCTGAACCCCTTGAAGTAACAAACCATGAATCATCAACAGTGTCAGGTGTACATACACTCCAGGCCTGCCCTCGTGCGCCTTAAATACGTTCCAATAGACACTTTTTCTTCTTTCTCCATCAGAACAACTCATGTGTAGCCAGACAAAAGTACATCGAAAGTCTTGTTCAGCTTGTTACTAAAAAACAACTCTTTTTTCTTTCACCTGGCACACGTCTCATCCGCAGCAAAATACTGACAAATAAAACATCAGCCGTACGTGCATGCGTTGATGGAAGCCCCACGCCTGTTTGTAGCAAGCATTTTCCATGTACATACACCCCAAAAACACCCTCGAAATCTGCACAGCTTCAAGCAGTGTTGTTCCTCTCATTACTAAAGCTTAGGGCTCGCTTGTCACAAAAAGGCAGGCAGAAACTTCAGGGAATTTTGCAGGAAGTTTCCCGGGCGTTGCATTGGAGGAGGGGCGAGGGCTGCATGCGCTTGTTCAATAAAGTCGGGCAAAACTGTCAAGTCCGCAATCCTTTAAACAAGTGATAAAAATATCCGCTTGAATTGGCCCTGAAAAGAAAACAATTAATTCAACAAACGTGGATTTACACCATGAAAAAAATCATGAAAACATGTACGATGCTGCTATTTCAGGTGTATGTACGCCTCCTGACTAGTGCGATCTCGTGGCGGATTGGCTGCTTGTGTTTTAAAAATGAAATTAAAAATAATTATTCTGTTTCAAAACTTTTTTGCGTAGACTCGCCTGGCTTGCATTTCTCTGCTGCCATTTCTGTTACCATTAAAAGTTGTTTTATTGGAATGCTTTCAACTACCCCAGACAAACAGACCTGAGGGTGCACAGGGTGTACATACACCGCAAAAATTGTATTCTTTAAGAGAAAACTTTGAATTAAATTCAGCCTCAGCCAGCACTATCTTCCCTACCCTAAACCCCCATTCTAACCCTAACAATACACTGTCTATACAGCAGCCAAACCCAACAAAAAACAGCAGAAAAAAGCAGCAACATGTCAGCATCTCGTCCTCTCCTCCTGCTCTGCTGCTGCCATCAGCAAGGGGCCCCCCACCTGCAAGGGGCCCCTCACCTGTTCAATTTCGGTTTCAGGAAAAAGATAGCGATCTGCGCTGTGGTCTCTGAGAGCCGCTGCAATTTCTTTGGGGCCTCTGACAGGCGGCACGTCGAGGCAGACGTTGAATGCCTTGGCTATCCCTGACTCCTGGGATGCGCAGCAGCAGCGAAAGGCAGAAGAAAGCAAATAATCAACAATTGCATTCATTAAAAACAGGAAAATGCTGCAAACTGCCCATTCCAATGCAACGCAGACACCGCAGGAAAAACAGCAGCAGGCAAAACCCCACGAGGTGTCTAGACACTCCAAAAAACTGCAAAAATAAAAACAAACCCGCATGAACTCTGGCTCAGAAGTGGTGCCAATGACCATCAACTTTCCTCCTTCTTTCGGCGGCTGCTTTTTCACGAGAACCACCAAAGCTTGAAGAGCTGGATTGGAAAACCTGAAAAACATTTAAAGAAATTAAATACATTGATACAGAGTCTCCATGACACGAAAATCGCCGAGTGTACGTACACCCTGTGTTTTAGCATTTGCATATCCAGATGGCTTCTAAGCAACCCGTCAAGCCAAGCAGCTTCCAAAAATTTCTGTCTGTCTCTCTCTGTCTGTCTCTCTCTCTCTGTTTAACAAATTAAATGATAAATTAAAATAAAGATGGTTGCATACCTGGGTCCAATGGGTGTGAAGTCGACAAGTCGTTCAAGATCATCAAGTAGCACGAGCGAGACATCTGACTTGTAAGCATCCTGAAACGCTTTATGCAGCAAATTAACCCTCGCTGCCTCCGGCAACCCCACCCAAGACTCTGCAGTAACAAGTTTTGTAAATGGAAACCCGAGGAGTTTTGCAGCAGAAGCTGCTAGTGCCGTTTTGCCGCTGCCAGGGGGCCCCTGGAGCAGCAGGGAGAGGACGGGCGTGTTGGCACTGTCTCGTGCTTGGGCCCCTAGAGTTAAACATGTCTGCTGGAGCCTCTTGCACTCTTGACTAAAACAAATAATGCCGTTGCGCGTACACCGCGTCAGACTCTCTTCGTGCGATCCAAAGGCGGGCCTCACCTCTTCCAACGCACACTCGAAATCCTGCATTGTTATTTTAATCACGGAAGCATCTGCTGGTTTTGACAGATCCTTCATGTCCACTGACCTTTGGAATGCAAAGGAGGCAGCAGACCTCACAAGGCCTTCCAACTCAGCCCCTGAGAAGTTGCGCGTCATTTCCGCAAGAAGCCCAATGTCAACTGAGGCGTCGAGACGCTGCGCTTGCTGCATGGCCTGCGTGTGAATTGTGAGGATTTGAAGTCTGCCCTTTTCATCTGGTAATCCAATTTCAATTAAAACTTCAAAACGTCCTGGACGGAGAAGCGCCTCATCGATCAGATCAATGCGATTTGTCATGCCAATCAATAAAATGTTGTTCAACGCATTCACACCATCTATCTTTGAAAGCAGCTGATTCACCACTGAATCTGTGACTCCTGCACCTCCTGGATTAGCTCCGCGCTGCTTGCAAATGGCGTCCAATTCATCGAAAATGATGATGTGCAAACCCGACTCAGCCCCCTTTTTTTTCTCTTCTTCTTCTGCCTCTTTGAACAAAGCTCGCACGTTCTCTTCTGATTGACCAACGAATTTATTTAATATTTCGGGCCCATTAACGACCTTAGGCTCACGCGCTTTCAACGCCTTGCCAATCTGCCGCGCTATGAGAGTCTTGCCAGTCCCCGGGGGCCCATACAGCAGGAGCCCCTTGACATGCTTCAACCCCAACTCCTCGACTAAATGCGGGGGGAAAACGCGACTTGAAAAGGCACGCCGAAAGATCTCTGAAAACTGCTTGTCTAGCCCTCCAATTCCCAGTTTTTGAAAAGAAAAATCAGAAGAAACAAGCGGCGAAGGGATCACTTTCTTCGACTGGACGTACACCCGACCGTCCGAATCGCTCGAAAATATTAACTCTGTTTTATCATTCAGCTCCGCAAAAGTGCTGACAGGAGCTGCGCCATTAAAACAGCAAAACGAAGAAGATCAATTTATTTTAAATACTCTATTCACAATAATAATGAACAAACGAGAAAAAGAGTTATTACATGCAACTGCAAATATTTATCGCTGACTAAATGTCTTGGGAAGCATCCATTTCTTTATTCTGTTTCACGATGATAATTAAACTTTCCTACTTCCACCAAGTTTTAAGAGTTAGTATCAACACCTCTGAAAAGTTGCAAAGAAAACCTTTTTAAATCTTTAGGTGCGTCTTATGCTCGCTTAAACGTGCGTCGAGGTGTACATACACCACAGTGTTTAATATTTCAAATGCTTGTTTTTCGCGCTCACCAACCCGTTTGTCGGTGATGGTTTCCACAGGAATCATTTGAACCACCCTGCATCAAAACCGCAGGAAAAAAGAATATTTATTCCCTGCATGTTTAAACACTTTTAAAAAACACAAATATAAGCAGAAAACGCATGCAAAGAAAACCTTTTGTCTTACGTAAACTTCAGCGTCTCGCGCCCATGGCGCCGAGCCATGGACTGCCCAATGCAGAAATTCTGGCCGATGAAACTTGCTCGAAAATCGGCCTCCAAAACATCATCTTTAATGCTGATTCGTTCCTCTGTTAAAAGCACAAAACAAGTCAAGACAAATATCAAACAAATCAACACAAACAGCGAAAGTCAAGGGGAGCTACGGAGGTTTGAATGAATACACCGACGATCTTCTCTCCATGCCGGAAAACAAAATCTACGAAGAAATTATTATTCCTATTCTTCTTCTTCTTATTATTATTCTTATTCTTATTCTTATTCTTATTCTTATTATTATTATTATTGTTATTCTTCTTCTTCTTCTTCTTCTTCTTCTTCTTCTTATTATTATTATTATTATTATTATTATTATTATTATTCTTATTCTTATTCTTATTCTTATTCTTATTCTTATTCTTATTCTTATTATTATTATTATTACTATTATTATTCTTCTTCTTCTTCATATTCTTATTCTTATTATTATTATTATTAGCATGGCAGAAGGAGGAAAAGTGTTTGAAGGTCTTACGGGGTTTGACATACGTGGAGACCTCGATTTGCATCAATCCAATAATTGGTTTTGGGATGGGGGGAATCAAAACCCGCAGGTGTACTGCATCGCCCAGCTGCAGTCGCGTGCTGTCTCTATGACAGGTGCTGAGGCCAATTTCATCTTTTTGCAGCATCGGCTCCGGCCTGAAATTCAAACCTTTCAAAAACCCGAGAAATTCCGCATGCAGCCAAACCGCCAGGTGTACATACACCCCAGAGGCCCTCTGGCTCAGCAGGAAGCAAATGTAGCTCAATAAAAGTGGAAAAGTGGACATTCTTTGCACGATAGATTGCATTTCTTTTGCTTACATTACACCCAAGACGATGTGGCCCACATGGCAGTGAATAGGGCGAGGGCTCTGCCCCACTGCGAGCCTCCCACCTCCATTGTGATACGCAAGCTCAGCGTACACATCGGGGTGTACGTACGCCTGTGCAGGACACAAGATGAACAGACCAAAGACCACTTTGCAACACAACAACAAGAATCCGAGAGCAGCAAATGGGTGTAATATTTCTTGTTTAGAAATCCAAGGCGTTAGACTTGCTGTACGCTAGACACGCCAACAACACCATGCAAAATTCACGGCAGTCCCCGGCTTAACAAGTGCAATGCAAAAATACCAAAGAGAAGAAACACGAATTTATCAAAGTCAAAGTCCTAAGCTGCACATGCTGCGTTGTGGAGCTGCGTGTAGCCTCTAGCTGCCTATCCATGCAGATACCATATATAAATGAATAAATAAATAAATATATATAAATATATATATATATAATATACATATGTATATGTATAATATTAAAGATATAAAGATGCTTTTAATCTGCGCGTGGTTCTCACCAAGTTTGTGAAGGCTAATCCGGCAGATGGTAGTTTCGTTGCTCTGAGGATGTGCGCCATCGCGGTGCCTCCCGAATGGAAATTGACTGCCGCTTTTTTTGTTGATACTTCTCTTGAATCCTCTGCTCGCTGGGAACCCCCGCGTACACCCGAGGTCAAGGGACAGAAGTCCCAATGAGGAGGCTTTACACCAAAGACAGTTTCACGAATTTTGAAGCTTGTTCAGCTGCACTGAAGGATTGGCAGCCTTTTGTTAGAAAAAGAAAAGGCTCTCAGCATTGAATTGTCCGGAGTCTGTCTGCAGAAAGATCCACAAAATTAAAGAATAAAAGGAAAAAGAATAATTGATTAGATGAGAAACAACACAAGTCTTTTTGAACTGAAGATCAAACGCATGCATGCATATAATGCTCTTGTGTCGGCAGCGGCTTTCCGTGTTTTCTTTGCTGACACTTCCCACTCCATAAATCACTAAATAAAAAACTTTATTTAAATAAATAACATTTTTCAACTTATTTCCATTTATATTACGCAAAACAAGGCGGTTGTCGTATCACTGTTTCCCCATCCATCTGCACACATGTAACAGACTTTTCACTGCTTCGGGGCTGCCCGATGCATGCGAGCGAAAGTCGAGCCAAAAACCACTTTCCCATGAAACAAATTCTAGAAAGCTTTAAATATTTCAACAATAATTTGCTTACTTTAACAGATCGCATTTAAAAAAAATGGTTTTAATGGTATTATTATCGCTAACTGGCAATGTTTACCGGCTCCCACGGCGGTTAGTAGGTGCCTATACACCCTAGCCCTGCTACAAACATCGACTATAAGATATACCGAATAATTGCTAGAGAAGCGGCTTTTTCTTAGCGGATATCGAGTGAAGACTGGACTTATCTATAAAGAGAAACACATGCATACGCAGCTCAACTGGGGGCCTGTAAACAGAGTGGCCCTCTACAACGGCGCTGGTAGGGCGAGTGGAATGTTTACCCTAAGTGTGGAATGTTTGCCCTGAGTCCTTTCCTTAAAAACCATAGATACTAAACAATTAACTATTATTTAAGTTTAACAAATTCCCAACTTGAAACCATCTTTTCAAGCCTCCCTCCCTGCCATGCTCGCATCTGAACAACCAAACAAGAACGTAGAAAGATGACAACCCCTGAGGCTTCCATCTGAAGAGAATAGCTGAGAATCTGAGCTACTGCTTTTCACATGCATAGGCTTAACTTTTCCACGTTTAGATAATTACCGACACGCATTAGAACCATTTGAGTTTCTAACAAACAAGCAGACACACCACAATACAGCCAACACACATTCACATCTTACAGCCGAGGCCGGAGTCTGTCTGTCCTATCCATAGCCAACACCCAAGTGCAAAAGATTATAAGTTTCTCATATCAGACCGCCTTTTCTGCGGTGTATGTACCTCAGCTTTCATGTTGTTCTGTTGGAAGGCTGAGGAAGTAGTCCATTGCAAATGAATGAAAAAGAACAGCAGAAGCCGCCAAACGGCTTTTGCGTTGCTACTCTTGTAGCCAAGGATGATCCTTCAGCAGGAGAATGGGAAAAACTCTTTAACTTGATTGAAACAGGACAGGAAGCCGAAGCTGAACAAGTGAATTGCAGCCCCGCATGCAGCAAGGCTCAATGGAGTCTCTGCCTCTCATTCAGCCGTATTTGCACACTAACCCATTACTCCTTTTTAAAAACTCATGAAACTTCTTTTTTAAAGATTGTCAGATAAAGAAGCAATTCTTCTTACTATTTAAATGCGGTTTCTGATTCATACAGCTCATTAAACAACTCGCAAGCACCAGAGAAAATATAGAAATTGAACTCGAGGGCTGCAATTCCCTCGTGGCGCATGCAGCAGCCCACAGCGAATTTCTTCTGCGACTTCTCCTTGAAGAGTTTCAATGCAATCCAAATTTACGTGCTGCAGGTGAACCTTTATTCTCTTTCAATTAAAATTTAAATAAATAAATAAATAAATAAATAAATAAATAAATTTGAACGGTACTGCTGCCATAGACATGCCGCCCTCCATTTTATTGAAGATAATTTTGAAGCGAAAAATGATGATGCAAATAATAAAATTAAATTTAAATTAAATAAAAATAATAAATTCAAATGAGAAATAGTGTTGGCTCTGGGGTTTCAGGGAAGCGCCATCAAACTCCTTTGTTTGCTGCAAGGGGAGAGACGCCTGCGCTGCTGCTGGCCTACGGAGCAGACGAAAAGGCTTTGGATGATGGAGGGGAATCTGCATTGACCTTTGCTATTGAAAAAGAAGAATATGAACAGGTGTTTTCATTTAAATAACCATTATAATTAAATTTATTTATTTATTTATTTGTTGATTTATTTATTGATTTATTTGATTATTGATTTATTTATTTATTTGTTTATTTGACAGCAAGTGTTACTCCGCCAGTGCGTCTTTGTGAAAATTTGTTAAAACTATTTCCCTTTTCGCATGCAGCATGTTTTCTGTCCTTGGCTTATCCTCTTTGATTGTTTGAAAATAAACATTTATTTTTTTTGTTTTTGAATAAACATTTAAAAATGTTCTTCTCTCAGCATTCTAAAATTTGCACAGGCTGCTGAGTTGCTGCAAGGAGGCGTCTTTCCTTGGAATGCAAAAAACGCAAAGGGGCAGAGCTGCGTACACCGCGCAGCAGCAGCAGCAGCAGCAGCAGCAGCAGGAAGTAAGCAGCAGCTATTTTGGGATGCGTTTTTCGAAGGCAGTTGTGCCGCAGACCCAGAAGCTGCAAAAAACCTTTTAAATACTCCCGATTATCAAGGAAAGAAATGCATTAAATATGCAGAAGACGCAGGCAGAGGAGACCTCGTCCAGCAATTCATTAAATGGGGTGCAGGTAAACTGTTTAAAAACAAATGCTTAAAACACACTTTTGCTGCCACTTTTTTGAACTTTGAAAGTCACAATGAGACAAACGAAATGCATGCAGAAACCTGTTTTTTAATAAATATTTTGATGCTTTTAATTGGGAAATGGTTGCTGTTTTTTGCCAGTTACTTGGCCCTGCCGAAGAGTTTAATGCGAGCATGCTAATCACGTTTTTGCTGCTACTCATCTTTCATTAAAAACACCGAAAAGGTTTTTCTTTTAATAATTCATTTTGTTAGCTCCGGGATTTTACATGAAATGGATTTTCTAAACAAACTGCCAATGGTCGTTCTGCAGAAAACCCAAGTGAACAGGAGACAGAGGAGACAGAGGAGCCAAAAGATACAAAAGAGACAGAGGAGACAGAGCAGGCAAAGGAAACAGAGCAGATAGAGGAAACAGAGAAGACAGAGGAGACAGAGGAGACAAAGGAGACAGAGGAGACAGAGCAGGCAAAGGAGACAGAGCAGGCAGAGGAGACAAAGGAGACAGAGCAGGCAAAGGAGACAGAGCACACAGAGGAGACAAATGCTGAAGGAGCGCAGCAACGAGTATTAAGTTCTTCTCTTTCACCAAAACCAACTCAAGATGCGGACGCAGAAAAACAATCCAATTTTGATAGCCAAAGCACAGAGGGCCTCCCAGATAAAACTTTTACTGCAGCAGAAAATTCAGCAGCTGCGGTTTCAACGCCGCAAGAAGGAAATGGACCTGCTGCTGCTGATCGCTCACCTGCAGTGAGCGATGGTGCGGAGCCTGCTGCTGCCGATCGCTCACCTGCAGTGAGCGATGGTGTCCCAGGCGCCGCAGAAGCAAATGGGGGATTAGCAGCTGGAGCTTCTTTTGCATCTGGAGTTGCTGAAAATGCCACAAACTCAGCAGAAGAGAAAAGCAGCGAAAGTTGTGAAAAAGACGATGCTGCATGCAGTCCCAAGGAACTCCAAAACAAAGAAAATACACAAGATGCCGCGGGCCTTGGGGTACCGTCAGATTTGCATTTCCCTCGCAAAGCAACTGAAAAGTTTGATGCGTTTGAAAATCCTCAAGAGGGAGATAACAAGGACAAAGCTGCTGAAAAACAAAACGCTTTACTGGAAGCAGCAGGGGAAGGCGACGAAGGAGATGGTTTAGAGACAACCACGCGCCACTCACTCGCAGGAACTGCCACAGCTTGCACCACGCAAAGAGATACTTCTTCAAGCTCAGCATACACCTCAACTGTACGCTTCGTATTGGAGAATTACACAGACACAAACTTTGTTGCGCTCTCCTTAAACACACAAACTTTTTTAAAACTGAAAAGACAAACAAACCCTCAAAGCATCAATGCTAAAACCCCATGCTGCAAGGAATCTAGAGATACACGCTGAGCGTCTGAAGACCCTAAACCCTAAACGCTAAACCCTAAACCCTAACCTTAATGGTGAATGCTCTTTCTGAGTGGTGCATCTGCACGGCTTTAGCTCCGTGTCTTTTGGGGGCTATTTCAATTTCATGGTTGTTTGATTGTTTGTGGCAGCGTTGCTGCTGCTTTTGCTGGTTTGCTGCAGAGAGGAGAAGAGTCAGAGAAGGCTGTGTCTTTGGCAAGGGATTTAAAAGAACTTCAAGACACAGCAAATGAACTTGACATGGAAATTCAAGCAGCAAAAGAAAAACTCGCAAATGCAGAAGAAGCAAATAATAAAGTGGTGACCCGCGTAGCCAGTTATCTGAGTGTACAGACACACGAAGACACTCGAAAAGCGCAAAATAATTTATTTCCAAATTCATTTAATCAGCAAGAAAACCCCAAACATTCCCAAGTAACACGGGAGGCATACGAAAATGCTCTTCTCCATTCTGCACGACTTCAAACGCAAGTTGCTGCAATGCAAAAAGATTTGGAAAAAATTCTAAAGAAGAAGACAGACGAAGAAAATCTGCATGCAGCAAAAGTGGAAGAGTGCCGACGCGCATTTCGGTACATAAAACAAGAAAATGTTGAAATCATAAAACTTTTTAAATCACTATTTGTAGGTTTCAACAATATTATTAAACTTAAATTAATTTAAATGCTTTATTTATCTTATTTTATCTTAATTGCCAGAGAGACTCGGTGGAGGCTAAGGATGAGGGTTTTGAGGGAGATGGATAAAACTGCACATTTTTAAATTTTTATATTTTTAATGACAGCT
Organism: Eimeria falciformis; assembly: GCA_002271815.1. Classification (NCBI taxonomy): domain Eukaryota; phylum Apicomplexa; class Conoidasida; order Eucoccidiorida; family Eimeriidae; genus Eimeria; species Eimeria falciformis. The sequence continues at coordinate 149,842 of NPHX01000301.1, forward strand.
TCTGATGATTAATAAATCAATTGTTTTGGATTATTATTTATTTAATACTATTGTTTGTATTATTAATACATTTTTGTGTATTAATAATACAAATGTATTTTATTAATAATACAAATGTTTTAATTATCATTAAAACTGTTTGTATTAGTAATACAATGGAGTTTATTATTAATATGAGTGTTTTGTATTATTAACTCAATTATTTTAATCATTATTTTAATTGTTATCATTAATACAAATTGATTATATTAATATTCCTAATGTATTATATCATTACTAGAATTATTTTAATTAGTATTACGTTGATTTTTATTACTACAAATGCATTATATTATTAATAGAATTGTTTGGGTCCTCAGGGAATTTGTGTTGGAAGTAGCGCGGAATTCACGCTTAAGGAAGGGAGGCAAACCCTTGGGAGAATGTCAAGTGCAAAAGTTGCTGAAAACTGAAGAAGAAAAGTTGAAGAGCATCAACGCGCTTCGTCGAGAGATAATTGCAATAGAATGTCAGCAGCAGAAACAGCAAGGGCAGCGGACAGAAAGCCAGCATCTTAAAGAGGAGCAGCAGCACAAGCCGTTACAAGCAATGGACTTCGACCAATTAAAGCGTGAAAATCAAACGCTCAATGAACGACTTGTTGAGAGACAAGATGAAGAACAAAAACTCCAAGCCATTGCACGCACTTCTGTACAAGTCAGAGAAACACACATATCCCAAGTTAACGCCTAGTCCCAGGTGTACAGACACCTCAATATACCGATTCATGCCAGGTGTATATACACCTGAAAACACCGATTTTTGCCATCAATTGAGCCTAGCACAAGTGGGCAGCAGACGTGGAGAGACATGTTTGTCAATAAAGAATTAAATTTATTTAATGCTCTTGTTGCAAAAGCAAATTTCACTGAAAAATGAGTCAAGAACAGAGAACACCAAGAATTCAACTTTGCTGTTTTGTTGCTGCAGTCTTCAGACAATGCAATTTTCTCTCTTTTTTATATTTTATTGTTTTTAACAAACAGCAACAAGCTGGGGTTTTTACATTCACCTCTTCTGTCTGGTGTCTCTCTTGTCCGCAGCTGCTGACCCACTGGAAAGCAAAACTTGCATTTCAAGAAAAAAAAAATGCCGAAGCCGCAGCTCAGCTGGGAGCTTTGGATGTGGAGTTGGCAAAGCAGAAGGAAGTTGTTGCACAGTTGAAAAAAGAAAGAGGAGATTTTAGGCAGCAAAACAAAAGAATCAAAAGTCAGACAGATGTTATAAACTCTGAACTGCTGACTGCGGACTGGGAAGCGACACAGGATAAACTGCGGGAGGCTGAGGCAGAGGTGAATTTTGAATGTTTTTGCTTTTTTTTGAATTAAGATTAATTTAATCGAAACAGACAAGAGAGAGAGAGCTGAGAAACACATTTCTCTTTAGCTTAAGTACTTGACTATTGTTTTCCCTCTTTTATTTTTAGTTGCAAAGAAACCGAAAAAATAAAATTTGCAGCATTCGGGTGTATAGGCAGGTGACACATGGAAAAATCCGAGTTCTGCACTTGTGTTGTTTTAAGCCACAAATAAATTTCCTTCTTTCTCTCATGCATGCATTGGGTTTTTGCTGTTTTGGTTTTTGTTTTAGATTACGGTATTGCAGCAAAAATATCGATACTTGACAACTTTCGTTGCAAACGCCGTGCGAAAGAGAGACAAGAAAACCACAAAACTTTCATCTGAAGCCTCCAAATTGCTCATGCGCCATTTTAAAAAGAGATACATTAATGCTGAAGAAACAATTAATGCAACAAGCACTCAACATCTGGTTCGGCTTGTTACCACTAATGAACCAGCTGTCGATACACTCCAATTCCACACACCGCGCATTGAAGATTAAACTGTATTTAAAACACTTATTTCAGCTCAATAAACAAATGTTTTTGTATTTCCACCATTTAATTTTCGCGATAAATTCAAATATTTGCTTTTTTCCACATTTCATTGGCTTACAAACGAGAAACAACGTTTTTTGAGTTTTCACACAACGCATGCAAAATGCCTTCCATCGCAAAAGGCAGCCTAAGGCCTCATTCCCTTCCTCATTTTCTGATTTAAAAAAAATAGAAAAGATGCAGACGAGGCTCTTGCCTTTGGTAGATTAAAGTTTCTGTTGCAACAGCTTTTGATGTTGTTACTGTGGAAATAAACTGTAGAGATAAAGACATTAACATAACGAGGGGAAGCGTTTTAGCTGTTTCGGTTTCTAAGGCTATTTGGGGATTCCTAGAGACTCTGTGGAGGAGCAGAGGCGAAACAGCACACCTTTCTGTCTTGTTGTTTGTGTTTTAAATTAACATGGCCAAGTGAATATATATATATATATATATATATATATATATATATTTGTTATTTTTTTGTTCTCTTCTGATTTCTCGCTGTCTCCATGTTTGCTAACTTTCCCCCAATCTCCTGCGTACTTTGTCTCCTTTTGCATGTTTGTTTGTGCATCTTTCTTCCCCTTGATGTGTTTTAAATGCTCATTTGGTGTCTGTACACCTGGTTCCCATTAAGCTTCATTGCTGCACTGTCTCTCTTTTTCTGTCTCTTTATTTTCGTGTGTTTATGGCTGCATTCAAAAGGAATTTGTTTTTCGGATTACGTCCGCCTGTTTGATTTCTAAATTTCTTTGTTTTGCATTTTTTAATTTGTGTGCATGCATTTTTAACTGTCTGTCTCCTCTTTGATTTGTTCTGTTCGTAGCACCATCTCCTTTTTGCTGCCATGAGAGTTTTATTATTCTCTTTATTGTGTTAATAGCTTGACCGATTTTGGTAGTTCAAGAAAACATCAAAGTCCCTTCGCTCCTGCAATTCTCAGCGTGCTGTTTTCTACACATTTGTGTTTTGTTTGTTGCTGCTTCTGTCTGTTTAATAAATATAAGCAGAGAAGAGGCAGCGAGGAGACACTTGGAGATCAAGAGAAGGAGACAGTTAAATATAAAGAGAGACAGACACTGCAAGACAAAGAAAGACACTTCGAGATATGCGGGGTTCTTGTTTGTGTTTTCTTGCCCTTATAAATCGCTAATCTCGAACAATGTGCTAAGTGAAACATTTAAAACCCCTGCAAGGTGCCTCTGCATGCGAAGACGCATCAGTCCGCTCCTCCTTCTCTCTAACCTCCCCAAACGGTTTGCAGCAACCCTAAAAGGACTCGAAGGTGAACGTTCTAAAACCCTTTTGCCACTGGCAACTGCCTGACCCTCTTATTTTCTTCTTCTTCAAGTCAACCGAAGCAGCGGGCGGACAGAGAGCCCCCTAACGGCTTCCACGGATACCAGGAAAGCAAAATTTTGCATGCAGTGGAAGATAAGGCGCGGTGAAAACAACCTTTGATAAAATAAAAATTAAATTAAATAAAGATGAGGAAAAGTTTGGAATCAATTTTGTGAAGTGCAGCGCCACAAAATTTATTTAAAAAACTCCACAAAGGATTTGGAGACAGTTGAAACATAAAAAATTACATCAACAAAATGTCTTTCTTGCCACGTCTTCGCTGCCGAGGCTGCACCGTCTGTCTGTTTTATCTGTAAATGAAAATAAATAATTTAAATTGAATTATCAACAACACTTTCAACCATTTAAACATTGTCTCATCAGGCAGTGGAGCCTTTAAAACCTGGGGATCAAACGATCCCCCGAGGCCTTGCGCATTGAGGCAGCCAGTGGTGTATTAAAACTGTCTCCAATAAGTGTCTCCTCGTAAGGCCTTTGCCCCTTAAGGCCTCGCCTGCCTTGCGGTCCCTAGCGGCGAGAGAAAGAGACAGAGACAGAGACAGACAGAGACAGACAGAGACAGACAGAATGCATGCAGTAAAGAGACAGCCTTGCCCTCTGCAGTGTACGGCTGACTGCTGGCCTCAGCCAAACCCCCATGCAACAAACAACTTGGCAAGAGCCAGGGGGATCGGGGACAGAAGAAAGAAGTCCTCAGTGTCTCCTCAACATGCAAAAACTGAAAACTCTCAGGCCCTTTTGGGGCTGCTGCATGCAGACAGAGAAAGAGACAGTCAATGTCTCCTCTGACTTGACATGCAGAGACAAAGACCCTTGCTGTCTCTTCTCTCTTTTAGCTGCAGGAGCAGCAGCAGCTGGCCCGTTCTTATGGCTCTATGGATGCTTGCGCTGTGCGTGGTAGTGCTGCTCTTGCTGCTGCTGCTGCTGCTGCTGCTCTTGCTGCTGCTGC
>NPHX01000301.1:208977-220183 GCA_002271815.1 Eimeria falciformis
ACCCCATCCCTGCCACCCCGTGCAAGGTCAAAGTAACATCGTGCAACACAGCCTCCACAGATCGCAGGGAATCTAGCCCAACAAGGCTCGATCCCAGAAAGGCCCGATCCCTACAAGGCCCGATCCCCAGCAAATCCTGAAGCTTAAAGAGACCTTATTTCGGGCAAAGCCCAACCCCCAGCAAGGTTCAAACCCAGCAAGCCCCGATCCCATGTAAGGCCAAATACTAGCAAGACGCTATTCGTACAAGGCCCGATCCCAGCAAAGCTCGATCCCAGGAAGGCCCGATCCCAGCAAAGCCCGATCCCAGCAGGGCCTGGTCCTGAAGAGGCGGTTGAGAATCGGGTTTGTTCGCGGGTTGTTGAAACGTTGGTTTTGAGGCACTCACCGACAGAGTTCAAAAGATAACTGACGAGAGGCAAGGCGTAGCACACGGTCTTTCCCTCACCTGTTCACGCAGTAAACCCTAAACCCTAAACAATTAACCCTAAGCCCTAAACCCTTAACCCTTAACACTAAACAGGAAACCCTAGACAGTAAACCCTAAACCCTAAGATTGCAACGAGAGGCAATGCCTTCTGCTTTGGAATTCAGGGTGTGACGCTAGGGTTTAGGGTTTAGGGTTTAGGGTTTACCAGTTGCTGCGTGCACGCAGACGTCGCTGGCCTCAAGAGACCCGAAAGGCAACTCAAGGAGACGCTGCAGATGCGGAATTACCGCGAGCTGAACTGCAGCAGCAAATGTGGAGGCAACCGCAAACATAGCAGCAGCAAACACAGCAGCAGCACCAGCGAAAAATACAGCAGCAGCAGCAGCAAACACAGCAGCAGCATACACAGCAGCAGCAGCAGCAGCAAAAAATACAGCAACAGCAGCAGACGCAGCAGCAGCAGCTGCTGCTGCTGCAGAAGGAACAACAGTAACTGCTGCTGTTACTGCTGCTGCTACTGCTTCTCACAGCCACACCATGTGCAAGCCTCAGTTTCTGCCCAAACAATCCGTTAGGGTTTAGGGTTTAGGGTTTAGGATTTACTGGGAAAGAAAGTTTTGCCAATGCGTTTGCGGAACGCAGCAGCAGCAGCAGGATGTAGAGACAGGAGGAGACGCTCAGACTCCTCATCATCCCCTTCTGCTGCGGCAGGAACTACGACATATCTATTGGTCCAATCAGGCAGCTGCTGCTGCTGCTGCCTCTGCTGCTGCTGCTGCTTTTGCTGCTGCTTTTGCTGCTGCTGCCTGCTTTTGTGTGCGCATAAATCGCCGTTGGGTGAGTTCTCGTCTAGTGTCTCTTCACTGTCTCCTGCTGCTGCCTCTTGCTGCTCCTGCTGCTCCTCTTGTTGCTGGGCTCGGCGTTTCTTCCGTGGTTTCTGTGGAGCTTCGGGGGCCTCTTGCATGTGTTCCTCGTTGGCGCTTTTGGGGCCTTCCTCAAGAAGCTTATTGGTCTCTTTGTGCTTTGGCAGGCGTCTCTTCTGTTTCTTTTCAGGGGTATCCCTTTCCCCGCCATCACTTGCTTTTGCTTCTGCTGCTGCTGCTGCTGCTGTCGCTGCTGCTGCTGCTGCTGCTGCTGCTAGGACCCGTTGTTTCTTGGTTTGGGGTTTGAACGTCCTTTTCTCAGTCGCGCCCATCGTCTAGAAGATCCCTCACTGCCTTCCTAAACCAAAGTAATCCCTATTAAGTTTACGGTTTAGGGTTTGGGGTTTAGGGCTTAGGGTTTGTGTCGGTATCTTCCTCTGGCGCTTGAGGCATTCGCAGTACCACTACCGTCTGCTCATTGAAAAGATAGTTAGGGTTTAGAGTTTAGAGTTTAGAGTCAAAGTTTCGCCAATAAATGTTTGATGTTTAAAGTTTAGGATTTAGGATTTAGGGTTTAGGGCGTAGAGCAAAGGTCTTGTATGTTCAGGTGGGGTCTCTCGAGAGTTCATCGAGACCCCCAGGGGTCCCACTTGGTCTGCGAAAGGCAGGGGCCCCCGTGTTATTTGAGGCGTATTAGAAATTTTGTGCAAAGTGTTTTTACATTTAGAGGGGCCCCTCTGCTTCTGTGCTCCGGTGTACCTTTTCTCTTAGTCCACCCTGGGGCCCCTCTGCCTGCTGACCCTTGGGGCCCCCGCTTTGCTTGTTTTTCCCAGGGCCCCTGGGGCCTCTTTTGGTGCAGCACTTGCGGCATCTGCAATTTCCAGACAGGAGAGGGGGGCCCCTCTTTATTCTGTTACTGTGCTGCTAGGAAACAATGGAGAGACAGCCGGAGACGCAGCAGGATGGGGGACCCCCTGAAGCCTCCCAGGGACCCCTGGCAATACACCACAAAGTTCTCGACAGACAAATTCGACTCTGGGGTCTTGAAGCGCAGAGGAAGTGCGAAGCGAGCTCAGCAGCAATTAGCCGAAAACTCAATCTGCAATTAAACTTAATGGGGCTTTTTAAATGTATTTATTGTATTTATTTATTTATTTGGTTTTAATCTGATGCAGGCTGCTCCAGGCCCGCGTGTTGATGGTGGGTCTCTCCGCTATCAACGTCGAGGCTTCCAAGGATTTAGCTCTCGCAGGTATGCTGCTGGTGCTACTGCTGGTTGCTGTTGGTGCTACTGCTGCTGGTGCTACTGCTGGTTGCTGTTGGTGCTACTGCTGCTGCTCTTACTGCTGCTGGTGCTGCTGCGGCTTCTCTGACTGGTGCTGCTGCTGCGGCGGCTGCTGCTGTGACTGCTGATGCTTCTGGCTGCTGGTGCTGTCTCGGTCACATGACGTTTGACGGCTCTTACCTTTCTCCAGGATTCATATAGCTAAGCACAGCTGCGAGGGTTTAGGGTTTAGGGTTTAGGGTTTGCGTTCAGGCGTTTCTCAAACACTCTGCGATGGCCGTCCCTGGAATAGCGAAGAAATTAGTTTTAATTTTCTGCCCGCCCTTGCTACGTCTCTCGACCCGAGCTGCACTGTACGTACACCGCCGATCCTGCTGCTGCTACTGCTTATGCTGCTGCTCTTGCCGCAGCCGCTTTTGCTGCTATTACTGGCTGTTCGTTTGGCTCTAGAATTCTTCTAATCCTTTCGGTGTTTAGGGTTTAGGGTTTAGGGTTTAGGGTTGGTGTGTTCAGACCGCTGAAGCGAGCATGAAGGGTTTGGAGACGATTGCATCGTTTGTGTCATTCGCGTCGATAGCCCCAAGGGATTTGGGGTTTAAAGACGGCTTAAGCCCCCAGCCTCTAAACCCTCAGACCCTGGAAAGCGTACTGCAGCAATTCACTTGCGTCTGCATCGCTGCCGAGGCCCTCCCTGTACACACACTGGTAAGGCATACCCAAAACCCTAAACCCTAAACCCTATGCCCTTCGTCCGTCCTGAGCCACAGCGAAGAACAACAAAAGCCGAGGCCTATGTTGTAGGGTTTAGGGTTTAGGGTTTAGGGTTTGTGGCTTGGGTTTGCAGGGGCAATTTGCCGCAGCGTGCCGGAAGTGTGGCGTGGTAAGCATTCTAGTCCTAAACCCTAAGAATAAAGGGACCGGGTAAAGGCCCCACAAATGGTTTTTGGTTTAGGGTTTAGGGTTTAGGGTTTAGGGTTTAGGGTTTAGGTTAGGGTTTAATGTTTAGGGCTTAGGGCAATGGGAGTTTGCTGTTTTGTATTTAGGGCTTAATAGTCTCCCAATGCTGTGGGGGGATCGGCTTTTTTTTACAAGACTTCGGCACCTACGAGCTGTGCGCAAACCCTAAACCCTAAACCCTAAACCCTAAACTCTAAGGATTTTGGCATGTGCGATATCAGCCTTAAGCCCACCAAAGACGCTTGCCCGTACAGTCTTGCATTACGGTTTAAGGGCTTCTTACTAATGACTGTGAGGGTTTAGTGTTTAGTGTTTAACGTGTAGGGTTTTGAGTTTAGGGTTTGATATTTAGGATTTAGGGTTTAGGGTTTAGGGCTTAGGGTTTAGGCTTTAGGGTTTGGGTTCTACAGGGTAAGGAAAGACGAAGGAGGAAAGACCGTCGTGTCGCATCCGGCTCTTCTTGACGCCCTGAACACCAAAATGGTGAGCTAGAGTTTACGTTTAGGGTTTAGGGTTTAGGGCTTGTTGTCTGATGCTAGTAAACTTCGTGCTTAGGGGCTTGGTGGTTTAGGGTTTAGGGTTTAGGGTTTGCGTTTGCTGCACAGGGAGACCTTGATCCCAAAGTTGACCCCGCAGTGTTTGCAGTTCTCGGTAGGTTTTAGGGGTTAGGGTTTAGCGTTTAGGATTCAGGGTTTAGGGTTTGCGATTTAGGTTAGGACACTTCTCTTTTCTTCCCTGCCAACCCTAGACCCTAAACCCTTTCATCTGTTTCTCCTTATTAAATGTTTAGCCTTTAAGAGTTTAAAGCGAGGGTTTAGGGTTTAGGGTTTAGGGTTTAGAGTTTGGGATTAGCTGGCTTTTGCAGTTCTTCTCCGTTTGGAGTCTCAGCAGCAAAAAATACACAAATCCCTGGGATCGAGCGATCCTATTTCAGAAGTAGCAGCAGCAGAGATTGAGAAAGCAGCAGCAGCAACTTTTGCTGCTGAGGGAGTGAACCCGACCCCGAATGTACGCCGGGCTATGAGGTAAGCTGAGGTGTATGTACACTGTTCAGGGAGTTGAGGTGTATGTACACTGTCAATAGGGAAGGGTTGACGCCGTACCCTTCTGCCGCAACGCGAGCTGCCTTTGAAGGGTGATGCATCAACGTATTTATTTTGCACCAATTTACTTTTTTATTTGTCTATTTGTCTATTTGTTTATTTATTTCTTTGTTTGTTTATCGGTATTCAGGGACTTGGCTTCTTTTTATAACCAGCAAACAAACGCAACTGCGGCAGTCGTTGGGGGCCTCCTAGGTACGTAGGCGTTAGGGTTTAGGGTTTAGGGTTTAGGCGTTAAGGTTTAGGGTTTAGGGTTTAGGGTTTAGGGTTTAAGGTTTAAGATTTATGGTTTAGGCTTATACCTCTCTGTGCTCTGTAATGTTTATGCCCTGTGTGCTTTACCCATGCGAAGTTTTGTTCTCCTGTTGTAGTTTAGGCTTTAAGGTTTAGGCTTTAGGGTTTGCGTGCAGCTCAAGAGATAAGGAAGTACATAACAAAGGAGCAAAAGGCGGTGCCTAACGTGGTGGTTTTTGATTCGCATTCTTCCTGTGCTGCCGTTACCAGCGTCCCCCACATAGACAAACCCTAAACCCTAATCCTTCGTGTGGCTGTCCTTGTGTGGCCGCTTCCTTAGCTGCGGAATATCAACCGCAGCAAAAGCAGCAGCAGAAGTAGCAGCACTAACTGCTTCTGCTGCAGTTACTTCGAAAGACTCTCAGAGAAAAAAAATATCCCCTGGCTTTAAGTTTTAGGGTTTAGGGTTTAGGGTTTGATGTGCAAAGCTTTTCGCTTGTGCATCTACTGAATGGGCATGCTGGATAGTGTGAGGACGGCTTATGCTGCCAGAGGGTTTAGGCGTAGTATAACTTGCAGCTTCTTGTACGAGACTAAAATTCTTAGTTCCCAGTGTGGGTCTGGGAGCACTTAGTGGCAGACGTTTGATACCTTGGACATTTTAAGCGACGCGTAATGAGCCGACTGACGTGTTGAGAGTCGCTAGCTAGTAGCTAGCCAGCAGCTAGCCAGCAGCTAGCTAGTAGCTAGCTACTTCTGAAAGGCTTTGCAAACCCTTCCTCTTGGAGAGTCTCGGGACCCTAATGACCTAGAGGACTGGCAAGCGACCTCTTTCAGGACAGTGCAACTGGTTGTACTGCAGCGCACGTTCTCCTGCTATGAGGCTGCGGTGCTACGGCAGGCCGTCAGTTAATATCTGCACCTCCGTCTCTAGCAGGCACAAATCCTCTTCTCTGATCCTTTCACTTGTCGATCAGAAATGCAATCGATTTCGCCAATAAGTCCCAGTTCCTCTTCTCCATGTTTCTTATCCTTTGCAACTAACTTTTTTCAGCTTTTTGCTGGAAAGTGTCTGTGTTGCTTCTCTTTCCTAAAGTTGAATCTTTCTTGGCGGCCACCGCTCACCACGGGTGGCACTCGGGTTCAACACAATTTTGATGCTAAGGAAGGCATGCTTTGGATTTGCCCACGTAGAGCCGACCTTTTTAGTTTTCTTTTTAGAGGAAATCCTATTCTTTCATTGGCACTTTTTGGTGAGATAAGTCCTTGTGTGCAGCTAGCTCTGCAACTCGCTAGAGACTGTATGTACACCTCAATCTCTCCCCAAACCCCACAAGCAAGCCTGGGCCTACATAGAAATAAGGAATAAATGATTTTTTCTTGTTGGTAAAAGTCCCAATAAGTAAATGGAAGCTTAATCATTGCAAGTTGAAACCCTCTTAGGCCTCACTTCCCACAAAATGAAATTCCCGGCTCCCCTGCGGTCTTATTCTAAAAATAACTATGACTCAAACACGTTAAGTAGCTTTCAACTTACTCAAAGAAGCTGAATTTCTATTGAGAAACAATACAGTTTCGAAATTGCAAAGGAAAGAAGTTATTCGTGCTGAGTCTTTAAGGAATAGCGTTGACGCCTTAGGCACCTGCACGCATAGAGATTAGGCCAAGGCTCAAGGCGAGTTTCCCCACAAAGAAGTTTTCTGACAGATCAAAGTTTTCTTCATTTTGGTGATTGTCTAATTCCCAACTGGTCAAACGCAGAAACTTAAATGTTACTTCAGCATTTTCTTACACTGGCCACCCATACTTAAGATTCAATAGTTAAAAGGTCTTAATCGCTTACATACACCTTAAACGCTAAGTAGAAACACTTTCTGTAGTAGGAAAACACCTTTAAAACCCTGAGACAAACTTGTGGCTCACGGCGAAAGGTGTTAGGGCATGTACCCCATCAGCTACAATACAAAAAAACTTTTCCTTGATCTCAATTAAATTTTCTTCAAAGTAGATTTGGAACTAGAAAGCTTATTCCCCGAAAAGCTTACCAGTAAAGAATTTTCCTCACCTCACGGCGAGCATTTGCTCTCCTGCACCCTTGTGGACAACACCTTGAAAGACAAAAGTTTCTTGTCTATAGACCTCCCTAATTCTTTTTCTCCTTGCCATTGCTAAGCCTAATGAGTTGCCTCTGGCTTATGGGCGCTTGCGTGTTTGGTGTACTGGGGTGCACCTTCCCACTCTGCCAGCCTGCAGCTGTCTATGGCTAGCTTGTGCTGCTTTCTCCAATCGTGCATCATATCTGTCTATAAATGCAAATGGCCGAATTAATAGGGTGTTATCTACACATCAACAACACTTAGTTTAGCGTGTTTCAGCTTCTTTCGACCCATTACCACATTCATAGGACAGACAATGAAATAAACCCTTAAACGTTGCAGAGCACGACAAACTGAAGCTCGATCCAAGTTTCAAAATAGATTGCGGTGCTTGCAAGTTTAAGTAAATTAACAAAGTCTAGCGGAACAGTGCAAGAAGTTTATGGAAGCTTTCAGGCGTGTCTGTCGATCACCTGGCTGCTGGCTCATTCCCGTGTGCTGAGTGGGTACTAAAGAAATTTCTTACCAGATTTAGCTTTTATTTACCATTTTTATAAATTAAAATAAAATATATTTAGTTAATGGAGATGTGTGTGTTGCATTTTACAGATGGTTTGTGCCTCGATACTCCGAACATTGCCTCCACGTGGTCACAAGGGCACTGCTGGCTCCCAGATATTTCAAACATTCCAGTATATAAATAGCTTTTTTCCCGATATTTTGGCGCAAATGTTAATTTTGAAAGGCGTAAAAACAGAGGAATTCGCGGGAACCAGAGAGAAGAAGGTTTCTAGCAAGGTGCGTTATTCAGGCACTGGCTCACTAAAGACCAATGGACTCCAAAGCCGTCCCTCGCTTTTCACTTCCCCATTGAGTTCCATCGCTTTAAAAATAAATGCGGCATGTTTAATGAGAGCTTTACTTCCTGGAAATCGTCTCTTTGGACGCCGCAACAGAGTGTCAAATGTGTTGCACGCTTTTGATTGACACACGGGTAACCTGCAGCGTTTAAACTCATGCACAATGGCAGAAAACATTACAGCAGAAAACTGGGACTTTCCAGCATTTAAGCTTGGAGAACTTTTGGGTGTGAAGGGGAGTGGCATGGATCCCTGTTCTGAGCCCTCCAGCTGTAGCCATATTCAAAGTGAGGGCGAATTCGAGGTGGTCGTAGGGCTGATCGTGGAGGTGGTTGACGGCAGCACTGTTTGCTACGTGCCTGTGGACACGGTAGCCAGCGTTAGATCCCGCCTGGGGAGAGACGAATCCAAGAAGGTGCCCAATGTCACCGACGCTTTAAAAGTGCCTCTCAAGAACTACACTGACATCCAGGAGCCAGCTCAGTGGCAGATAAAACATGTACTACTTCACGGAGCATATCCTGATGCCCAGAAAGTCCGCCTGAGCGAAATTTGCACACCCAAAGTGGACCTTGAAGATGCACTGCGGAGATCGGCGCATCCTGAACCAGCTTCAGATGCTGGCAATTACGCCAGCGAGCGACTCGACGTCGGTGGCCAGCCTTTGGGGGTGGCAGCCGCTGCCTTGCTATCCGATTTAGTATTGGGACGCGTTTTATTGATTCAGCTGCAGGGACGTGATTCGTCGAATTCGCTGCTAGCGCGTCTGTTCCTGCCAGCGGTGTGTGACGCCGAGGTGGAAGGGAGATCCATGGCAAACCAGCTGTATTGGCGGCTAGCTCGGAATCAAACTTTTATTTTAAAAATTCGAAATAAGGGATGCTGTAAACCCTCGTGTATTGTAAGCACGTGGGAAAAGTTCTCTGCTGTAATGCAGACGAAACCTTCTAAAAATATTCTGAAATATTTCCAGAGTTGCAACTTTGATGACGACTCGTGGCCTCCGACGAAGGTTCTAACCGACGTAGGGGATGTGATGGTATCTCGGGGGTTGGCGTGGATGGATGTTAGCTCAAATTCTGATCGTAGGAACAGACATAAGCGCCTGCTGGATCTAGAGGCGGGGGCCAAATGGCGCAACTTCGGGGTCTGGGGTTTTCCCTACAGCCTTCAGACCGTCCTGCAAGTGTACTGGGTTGACTATTGTAGAGCGTTAAAGAGCAAATATCCTGCCTTATTGCTTTCTCAACTGCTTCAGTGCCAGGCAAAGGGAACGGGGACGTTCTTCGCGGCACTTGTAGCCAGAATTGACAACGCCGACACCGTACAGCTAGTGCCTGTGCTGTCAGATGATCAAGCAGAGAGGTACACTTCTCGTGTTATGGAAGGAAAGAACTTCTTGACCGTAAGGGAAGTTGTGAGCAAGTCCACTAAGAGCATAATCGATTGTCCTTTGCCTCCCAAGGTGCAGCTGGCTTCGTGGGCATGGGAGAGGAGTGGTTCTTTCCGCTCGATGTATGCAGAGTCGATTGAGGCCCATCTGTATGGCATCGGCACGCCCGAAGCAAGTCAGAAAACAATGCAGCAGCCAAGAGACAGAGAAGATGAGGCCAGCCTTGAAAATTGCCTGTACGGCAGCGAGCACTTGGATAAGGACGGGCAGCCTCTTGGGGTTGCTGCAGTACGCGCTCTCTCGGAACTGCTTCTGGGTCGTGTTGTTGTAGTGCAGGAATTGACCAGGGACTGCCACCAGAGAATAGTGGCGCGCATTTATGTCCCCGCTGTAGCAGACTGTCTGCTGGATGGCAAGCGTGACTGCGTAAAGTACTACCATTCTTGGCATGACCAGCTGACAAAAATCGTGAACATAAGATATTTACCAACGCCTGGTGGAGCCAGGGGACTACAACTCCTGGTGAGGAAGCTGTGCAACTTGGGACTTGTTGATGATTGCCTGCAGACCACTCTTTTGGATGCGATGCTTACAAAGCAGATGGAAATTGGTCCGCGAATCGTTGCAGAGTGTTTGCGGGCCAGTGTTTTGGACGGAGTGCGTCCAGAGAGGATAGAAACTGTGGCTTGTCTTTTGGACGCCAGCAGCGAGATGCTGCGGAGGGGCTTGGCAGTTCTGGACGACGGAGAAGATGCGCTCTACGCTGGCCGCGGACAGGAACTTCGCAACATGGCATATTTGGCCAAGGTCGAAAAACAGGGCTTGTGGGGCCTGCCGGCTGTTTTGTAGGTCATCCCAGGCAGCAGAGACGGTGACAGGAAGATAAACAGAGGCAGAAAGGTCACCAGCAAGAAGGAGCTAGAAGTAGAAAGAGACAAAGCGATGGGCAGAGACATGGGCGGAGAAAGATATTCAACGAGAGAGGAAGAGTCGTAGGGAGACCTTTTCTCCCGCTCCCCTCTGTGCCTTTGCACTTACAAGAAGGGCAGCGCTTTCATTCTTGAAAAAAATGCCGCCGGCCTCTTGCACAGAGAGAATAGGAGGCACAGCTGTACGCGCTGCTGGCCTCCTGGCGAATTGCCATAAGAACCCTCTGAAGGGTTAAGCGAGCAGCGGCCCCCTGCAGGCTTTGCTGCTGTTTATCTGGTAAGGAGACGAAGAGAGCAGTGGGAGCTTCGCGGCTTCATTGTGGGGCTTCTCGAGCTGCAGTGCCATTGCGTTCCTTAAGCAGGAGCAGATGCCAGCCAAAGTAGTAGCAGAAGATGCGGGCCTTCGAGCGGCAGCCCACTAGGATGCTGGCATGGACTTACAGAGGGGATGGTGACCGAGTGTGTTCAGGCACTCCGTAGGAGGCCGTAGCAGCTGCTGTTGCGCCTCGTCTGGGAGTTTATGCGCTGCCTCACAGTGCCCCCGATCCCCAGGATGAGGCCACTCTCGCGGCACGCCTTCTGGCGCTTGTTAAGGAAGAGGCTCACAGTTGCGTTTAAAGCAGAGGAAGGCCAAGACAGATGCTAAGACCGCAGTGGCCTCGGAACAGCCAAACGGCGAGGAGGAAAAGTTGAAGTGCAGCCGGCCTGGGCCCTAGGTATCGCGCTAGCAGAGAGTCCAAAGAGGCGCCCGCTGCTCCACACGCCACCGGCTCATGCCTCGACCCTCAAGAGCACTTTGGGCATTTTCAAGGGAATTGCAGCACGCCGCCAATGGGCTAACACTGCAATATCGAGAACGAACATTAACATTCTGCAGCAAAAGTGAAGATGGCACCGCGTACAGCGCAAGAGCCAAGCTAAGCAGAATAAATTCAGCCTCCCAGAGGCACCCAAAAGCAAATAGAAAGGTAAGGGCTAACGCACTCCACGAGTCTTTCTCATTTTCTTACGGAACTGTAGGCGTGGCCCCACTATATATATATATATATATATATA
>NPHX01000301.1:237183-247673 GCA_002271815.1 Eimeria falciformis
AGCCTATCTGGTTTTTGCCCTCTTTTCCACTTCAGGTGTGGCCGAGGTATCCTGTACTCGGCGGCTGGAATATAGACTTGAACGTGAAATATAAAGTTCCCATTAACTCCATCGTGGAACACGCTCCCGGAACGAACAGATGGTCTCTGCATATTTCGCTTGAGCCGCCTTTCCCGGATCTGTACTTGGAAGACGTGTCCCTCACAGTCCTCCTTCCCATAGGTAAGCCGCTCCTAACAGTTGTGCAGCAAGTCGATCTGTAAAATGCACCTTTCGCTTATTTTGCTGGTCATAAAATGTGACTGAGACCACTTGCTGTTATTTGCTACCAGCCGCGAACAACTCTTTTTGCTGCTTCATGTGATGGCGCAGGGGCCACCAACATTCGCTACACTTCTCCGATTGATTTTGAAATAGTAGAGGAGACGAGCTTGCGTTGGTGGCTCGACATAATCACATCGAGGCCAGCGCTTCGGCTTCGGTGGCACGCAGTTTCATCATTCTCTCAGGGTGATATGACGAAGAGGGTTTTGGTAGTGACATACGACTATCCATACCCTGTGGACCTGGAGTTTTTCAAAGAGTTGTTTTTTTTAGCACTTCTTGTCTTGCTCATTTTTGCGGTGATCTTAATCTACGGCATGAAACTCAGGTGAGCTCACCCTTGTGTAATTAAGTGCTCTTCTGTGGTAACGCCGCTCTCATGATGGTCTGTTTTCTTGTAGCTCCGCTGCGGCAGTGCTTGTGTTGCTTTCTGAGGGAAGGCCCCTTGAAATTTCGCTTATTTCGCGTTTTTTTGTATATAGGTACTTCACCTTTGAGGGCAAAGCTAACGGCTTGCAGGATACTACTGAGCAAGGTGGAACGAAGCTAGGGGACATTGCTGAAGAAGGCGACGGAGGAAGTAAGCAGATTTTCAGCTAGCCAGCCGCACCATCAGCAGATTAGAAACCCTGGGGGTCCTGAAGGGATTGACACGCCACGGCCTTCTAGTGGTAGACAGTCGTTTTGCCGCTAGTTCCAAATCCGGTTTCAGCCTGTGGCAGGAAACGTATTGTTTCCGCAGCTCGTTTCCGGGATAGCCTAAACCGGGAAATTCGAAATTTGCGGCTGTCAGTGCACTCCCTGCGTGGATAGCAATGCGTTGATAAAATGATACCCAGCAGCTCAGCTCAGCAAAACGGTTTTTACCGTGTAACTCAAAAGAAGCACACAATTGCTGGTGACAGACGCTGCTTGCCTGCGATTTTCAGCTAGTCACGACTGTCGAGACGGTGCCGGAAACCAAACTCTTGAGGACAAGTTTCACGGATGCACTGAGCAGACAAAGCGAGGCCATGGAGGGGCTTCTTTGCATGCCCAGCAGCCAGCAGGTGGGCCGAGGCGCTGTGCCCAACGCAAGACTTGGCAGGGCATGCTGAAAATAAAAGGAAACTCGATGGAAGAAAGCTGTGCACTGCACCAGTGTAGATCTCCTGCATGAGTCCTCTGCAGTGTGTCTAGTTACGTACTAGCGCTTGCATCAGCTGATGAGAGTTTTGTAAGGGAAAATGTTCTAGCTTCACTAAAGGCCTCCCCAGGGAAAGCAACGAGATACCTATTGAATATCCGAGCTAACAACATTCATGCTGCTTTGTTTCCAGGGCACTCTGCAGCAAGACGCACAACGGCGAGTGGGAAGGGCCAAGCAGGGCCTCCGCAAATACGTTAATTCGTCTAGAAATTCCGCTTCGAAAGAGCAAATAAAAACCTACTAGACACGATTTGGGGGAGCGTACTTGCCCATATTTAAAGGAAGTATGCCAAGGTATTTCTGGTACTTCAGAACATTCTCCCGGTCCCAGGAACTGGGGCGGCAGGAAGTTGATGCAATTTGAAACAAAAGGAAGCGCTCTGGGGTCGAGTAATTGAAAACAAAACCCAGCAGCGGCAAGGCCTCATTATCTTTGCGTCAAACAATTAGGCCGGTATACCGAGTTACCAACTATGAGAACCCAGCCGGCAGGCTGGCGAGTCTGTTTGCGCGTGGCGGCGCCCACGCGGATACGCTGGGAGCAAACGGGCTGCAAAGCAGTTGCCGCTTCCTTTGCTCCAGCGTGCCTTTGCCATACCCTGTGGAGAGGCGCACCACGAGGCCTGCCGATCAGAAAACTAGGAATACGTAGCTGCATCCTATCTATATTGTGTACCAGGACATCTACGTCGGTCGTAAGCGGAGCTTCTAGGAGAGCCTTGGCTCTTCTAGCCTGCGTACTGCAGACCTAGTGCATGATATGTGAAATTCCGCTGTGGCACCCACAAGGGTTCTCAGTGAACCCTGAAGGCCACAACAGCAGCAGGGGTTCTAACTGCTCTTCAAGTTGAGTGGAGAGCAGAGGCCGGCTGTACCCTTTGAGGGATGCCTCTGCTGCAGCTTCGCGCTCCACTGAGCAGGATACACAGAGCTTCAGATGGCCGCTCGGTACTCTCCAGCTAGCCAGGCAGCTGCTCTGCTTCATCCGCTGGGGAGATGCCACCCGCAGACAATCGCCTGGTGAAAGGTGGCGGGTCGCCGCCGGTTGTGGGTGCTGGTGTCGCTGCCCTGAGGCCACCCATGATCAAACTAGAACTTCATACAGTCATTTTAATGAAGTGTACGTACACCTGGAAGGTGTTCGGTGGCTTGCATGAACTCACTCGATGGTGGTGCCGGTAAAATCGCTCGCCCAGAACTTCTGTGCAAACTCCTCGGCTGCCATGAGGCCAACAGATTCATGAGGCAAAGACTCGTTAGCCTCTGCAACAGCCTGAAGGATGCGGCCATAGAACACAAAAGGAGAATCCTTATGCCGTAATATTAATATCAAATCAAACTAAATAAACCACTAGCTCGGGAGTTTGTCTCGTTGCACTTTGAAAAATTCGTACACGTAGCGTTCTGAGGTAGTGCAGGCAGCACGCCTGGCCTCGGGCAGCAGTTGCTATGTTGCTCCAAGCAGACGTCACTTCCTATGCATTCACGTAGCATAATATAGCAACACAATTATTCCAAAACATTCACATAATATATATGTGTGTATATGTATAGATATGTATAGTTATGTATAGATGGGCTATTAACTGCCTCATGTAAGATGTGGGCAAGCTGTACTTGATGTTTTGCCTGAATGCCAGCCACCATCCCCCGCAGTTCGCGAAGTCTGTCGAGGCTTTGCGCCAGCGATTTGTTTACATGGGGCTCTGCCATTGCACGAATGAGTCGTTCTTCCACGAAGGCCAAGTCTTGACACATTGTGTCAATCTGCGGTGATGAGGAAACAGCCCATTAAGCGCTAGTGGCTAATCAGCGAGTAGCACGGAGAACTGCAAAGTACGCAAGGATTCAGATAAAAGGAACTTTCTAGGTGACCACTGGCTCACCCGATGGCCGTAAGACACAATCAATTGGTCCATTTGCCGGGAAAAATAAGACTAGACGGCCTAGAAGAACGTGAACGACCTGAGGCATTTCGCATTCCACATAAAACATCCAAAAACCTTAACAGAAGTCTCATGCAATTTACCGGGAAAATTTCCAGGAAAAGAGGGCTTATTAAATGTCTCATCAGGGGAGCTCGCCTACCTGCGCCGCCTAAAATTATGGCTGAAAACGAACGCGTCTTTCTGCACTGCTGAGTAACGCAGGCGAAGCACCTTTTCCTTCGCACTGTGCAGATGTGTGTCTACCTTCATTCGCCATAAAACACAGGACGCAAGAAAGCGAAGCAGACCGTTAAATTGCCGTGGACGAATCGTGCAGGACTGATAGCTCACAGCGTCCCTTCTTCGGCAGCTAAGGATTGGGGCCTGTTGTTGCCAGCTCGCCTACTTGTATACAATCTCATATTATGTATAAAATGGGCATAAAGAAAATACTGGAAGTTATGAAGATGGGCTCTGCAGATCTAGCAGCAGGACACGTTCTGGCGAGCAGTTGAAGAGTGTCTTGCATTTTCCACCGCTGTTTTTTAAATTTTTTTTTATTTCCAAAAAAAAAGCAAAAAAACTTTCAAAAATCACCTGAGAAAATTGGTCTTGGACGGCAACTTTAAGGAGTAATGCGAGCAGGCTTGGGGGGCGATGCAACTTAAGGATAAAAGAGAGCAGGCTTGGGGGGTGTCGTCAGCGGACTCAGAGCCTTGGCAGTTAGAGATCCGCATTCCTCCCCAGAAAAAGCCTGAAGATGGAACCTCAACAATTTGTTTAATACCTTTGATGCAGAAAGCTGCTTGAAAAAGACAGCAGCAGCGGCGCATCAGACTGCTAGATCCCAATGAGGGGGGGAACACAGGGTGGGGTTGCAAACAGTGGGGTTCCACAGTCTAGCGCTTGCTGCTTTTCGAGATGCACACACCGGCGATTTCAAGAGACTTTCGCAATAGACAAAAAGAATAATTAAATGTAATTGTTTGATATTAAACTATTGGTAGAAAACAACCAAAGAGAAAGCTCCCTTATACCTCGGTAATCTCGGACCACAAGGGGGGACAACACTGGTTGGTGTTGTTGATTTTGCTTGGTTAGGCAGAACAGAAATCGTCAGGGTTTCGCACATTCGGATTTGTCTCGTCTAAAATCATTCATTTAAATTTAAGCAAATGAAAGCCCGTTCCAAAACGCGATTTGGGGTATTTTCAGGACTTAGTTTGGTGTATGTCTCCAAAGTGAGGAGGGTAGTGTCTAGTTACGTTCTGAGCTCCCTGTTTATCTTGAATTCTTAAAAATAGTTCTATTAAACCTCCTCTAGAGAGTTGCCTTAACTTTTGCAGATGAACACGCTTCAAGCTTCATCATCTTTAGAGTTTCATTGCACGGATCCGCTTGTCCCCAGCGCCAAAGACGAATGTGTCAGGCATCAGCGACGATGGAGCCGCCAACTATCCCTTTTTCCGCTAAGCCCAAGCCACGCTAAATGCATTGTACCCTTTGAAACTGCCAAGCTAGTGTGGATATACAGCTAAATATACTTTTAATTAATCGTTTCCTTCGTGCCTTCTAAACTTTAATCTTCAATTTCCTAGGCACCTTTCCTCAAGAAAGATCTCGCGATTTCCGTTTGCGAAAATCCGTCATCCTACTTGCGTTTTCATCCCCTTAAAAATGGCAATTTCTCGCCATCCGGACCTGGTCTTCCTGCATGCGCCTCCTACTATCTTGGCAGAAAGTCCTGAAAACGGCATCCCTTGGAGTGCAGGGCCCCCAACTCCTCCACACGCTCGTACGTCTCTCTTACCCATCAACGCATGCAATGTTTATCCCCAGCCTTTCCAGCCTCTCACGCATGCAGACGATGGGGTCCGCAAGACAAACGCGTGGTTTACAGGAAGGACATAATTGAGCTGTTAAGGTGCAGATGCTAAGGCACGGCAGCCCGGAACGGTATTCGCTGCGGCCAGCCGCAGCACTGGCAAATGTCTGCCGCTCCCCAGCGGCCTGCAGGAGCCTTGTCCCCAGTTATCTCTTCTCCTGGCAGGCGTCCCCGTAATAGCATACGTTTTCTTGGTGGTTCACATCTCTTTTTGGGGGTTTAAGAGGAACGGCACGGGAAAGAGTTGGCTAGCTGCCAGCCTGAGCCAACGTGGCTGCTGCAAGAGCCAGTCCCTATCCATTAAAGCGCAGAAAGAATTAGAGATAGGCGTGTCGCGGCACATCTTGAGTGAGATGACAAAGGTAAAAGCAGTGGCAAACTCTAACCGTTTTGCGACCCTCTCGGATCTACGCTTATGGCTACACTCAGGGGGGCCCTTCAAGGACAGCCAGCGCCCAGCTGCTTTCCACGACAAAGAGAAAACTAACCTTAAAAGTGTCTCTTCAGTGTATATTTAGCTCTCTGCGGTGCATAGTCAGCCCTCTGCGGTGTATAGTCAGCTACCCGCGCCTTTACAGCGAGCCTCAATAAATCTCCCTCTTTCTACATGAGAGCGCCACCCCCGCAAGTTACGAGGCGGCAGTCGCGAGGCTCCCCATGCAGAGTCTACACACCGCAGCAATCCGTGGCTGCTGCAGTGCGGCCTTAAGTAAGTCGTGTTGTGCACGAGCTGGCAAGGCCTAGGCACCTTAGGCCTTCTCTTTGTGACTCAAACAAACAGCTGCAAACGGGGAACCCCCAAAATTCGCAGATGAGGGCCGCGCCCATTCCGTCGCCCCAGCCTCTGCCTGAGAGCCGCGCCAAGCCATAAGAGACACACAGGCTGCTGCTGCTCAGGGGACCATCAGCAGCAGCAGCAGCAGTAGCAGCAAGAACGGAAGCAATAGAAGCAGCAAAACTAACAAAGACGAAAAGGGCAGCACCAGTAACAAGCAGCAAAAACAGACGCACTGCTTTTAAGAGGGCTTTCTGCAGCCGAGGAAGCAGCAAAGGGCGCTGGAAGGAGACAGCGGCGTGTAGCTGCAGACACGGGAGACAGCAAAGGAGACATCAGTAAGTGTAGCAGCAGCAAAAACTTTGCCTGTTGCTGCTGCTGCTGCTGCTGCTCACGCCCTTAAACCGCAGCAGAAGCAGCAAAAACGGAAGCAGCAGCAGTAGCAAGAAACACAGCAGCACGCGGGTGTACCTGAGCGAGGGCCACCGCCTGGACCTGCAGCTCCCCCGCAGCTTGTATCTGCTGCGCATTGTCTCCTCGCCTGCCACTCCCTGCTGCTGCTGCTGTTGCTGCTGCTGCTGCATGTGCCTCCACTAGTCCCACTGCTGCTTCTAGTCGGCCCTGCAGCAGCTGTTGCGGCACTTGCGAAAGGCCGCCCGCAGACTCGCTAAGCTTGTCCTGCAGAAACGTCAGCTGAGGGCAGCAGCAGCAGCAGCAGCAGCAGCAGCAGCAAGGTCGCAGATAAAACAACCCAACCAATAAACATCTTAAGCCAGCGGCATCTAACAACCAACAGAAAGCTCAAGACAGGAGGGGCCAGAAAACGGAGGCCTCCAGCAGCCGCAGCTTCACGCTATACACCGGCGGGATGGGGAGACAACGTCCCAAAACTTTGCTACTCGCCTGCATGCACAGCGCATTGTGCATGCCTTACCACTCGCGGGGGGACGCGCTGGGGCCCTAAGACAACTGCCAATGACTGCAGCAGCTGCTGCAATGCAGCAAAGAGCCACTGCGTCTTCGCATGCTCTTCTGCTGCTGCTGCTGCTGCGGCGGCGGCGGGAACTGCAGCAAAACCGTCTGCTGCTCCTCCTGCTGCTGCTGCTCTTGTGGGCAGCGGCGACGAAATGCCCACGCCCTTCCAGTGTCTGTCGAGGTGCAGCAGCAATTCATCCCACCGAGTTCCCTGCTGCTGAGGCTGCTTCTCGTGCTGCTGCTGCTCAGCCTCCTGCAGAAGAGCAGCAGGGGAGACAAGTCATGTGTACAGACACCTCAAACACAAGCTGAAAAAAAGCAGCAAGCTTCAACAAAGCAAAAAAGATTGTGGAGACAGGAGACAGATAAGACAAGCTGTTGCAGTAGCTGCAGAAGCAGCTGTAAGCGTATCTGTGGAGTGCATGCACAGGCGAAGGCAGAGGGGTCCAGCAGCAGCGAGAGCAGCAGCAGCAGCAGCGAGAGCAGCAGCAGCAGCAGCAAAGAGACACCCAAAAAGAAGCTCACGGCTGCTGAGGATCTGAGGGCGCAGTAGGCAAAGGCGTGGAAAACTCCAAGGAGACTCAAAGAGCAAACGCCGCATAAGCGCACTGCCGCCGAAAGTTCCCCTAAGAAGGCCTGCAGCGGCAGCAGAAGCAGCAGCGGCAGCAGGCGTCGACGCAGCTGTAGCTACTGCAAATGCAGCAGCAGCAGCACTACCAGAGGGAACAGCTGCAGCAATGCTGCTTACCAGGCGCGCAGCTGTCTCTGCTGCTGGAAGCAGAGGAGAAAATGTCTCCCCATCTATTGAGGCAAGAAGACACTGAGCCCTGCAGCAGCAGCAGCAGCAGCAGCACTGTCATTCTTGCTGCTGCCATCGCACGTATCATTGGCCCAGGTCGCAGAAGCAGCAGCCGCAGCAGCAGCAGCAGATGCTCACTGAGCGAGAGCGGAAATCTGAGCTGCAGCAGCAGCAGAGACGGTGCGGCTTTGCTGCAATTGCTCCTCCTCCACAAGCGGAAACACAAGCCCCACCTCAGCTTCTTTGCTGCAAAGGCTGCATTCCGAGGCCTAAACGCAGCAGCAACAGCAACAACAACATGTTTCAGCAGCAGGTGCAACTTGGTTAGACGCCGACAGACGGCATGCAGCAGCACCAAGACAGAAAAAAGCCTATAGTGGTAACAAACAAGTAGCAGCAACAGCAGCAGCAAAAGACAGCAGTTGGCATCAGGGCCTACTTCGGAGACACTTTCCATCTCCTCTGCAGCCTCAGCCTCAGCACAGATCTTCTGTTGCTGCTGCTGCATTTGCTGCTGCTGCTCCATTAGTGGCAACGGGTCCTGCTGAATGCGTTGCTGCCCCTCGTGCATGGAGTGTGTTGGCCGCAATGAAGGGCCCCTAGCTGCAGCAGCAGTCTCCCTGTCTTCTTGCTGCTGCGCTGCAGTCAAGGCTGGGGATCGGGATCGAGAGGTGGGAGCACGCAGCAGCAGAAAGCGAGGCAGCTGCAGGCCGGCGGCTCCCCCGCTTAGCGGCAGCAGGAGCAGCGGCAGCAGCGGAGGCACTGTGAGCATGCAGCCAGGCGTCTGCTGCAGCAAACAAACGCACTGGGCTGTTAAAAATGCAACACGCGACAGCCCAACACACGGCTGCAGCAGCACATAATCTATTTCTTGCTGCTGCTCCTGCTCCTGCTGCTGCTGCTGCTCCTGCTGCTGCTGTTCGACCGCGGCAGATATGGGAGGCAGCAGCGCCACTGCTGCTGCTGTCAGGGCTTTGTGCTGCTGCTGCACAGTGGCCCCCTCGGTGAACACAGGGGAGAGAGTAGGGAGCAGCAGCTCCAACTGCTCCAGCTGCTGCTCGTCCTCGTGGTGCTCCTCTTGCTGCTGCTGCTGCTGCTGCTGCTGCTGCACGCAGTGCCTTTGTTGTGCTGCGGCGAGCTCTTGCTGCAGAGCAGCAACAGCCTGCAGCAACCACGAGGGAAAGCCGCCACCAAAGTGTCTCCCTGCGTGTTGCTGCTGATGGCCGCATGCAGAGACAATATCCAACCTGTGCCACAGGCAGCAACCGGAAGCAGCAAACACGCCTGTCTCTCCCCTCAGCAACAGCAGCAGCAGCAAAAACAGCAGCAGCAGTAGTAATAGGAGCAGCAACTAACCATATGCCAGCTGCCTGCAGCAAACAAAGGCGAGCAGCAGCTTCCACTGCTCCGCTGTCTTGCAGTGACTTCATCAGCAACTGTAGCAGACACAACAAAGGCAGCAGATGCAGAACGTCGAGACACTCGGCCTAGCAAAAAACGGATTGCAGCAGCAGCAGCTGGGAGCCCAGTAGCAGCAGCAAAAACAGCAGTAGCAGCAGCAACAGCAGGAGGACGAGGCAGCTGCTCACCTGTGCTGCAGCCTGAGGGAGGCCCACAGCTCCACCCTGCAAAAGGGCCATGCGGTGCAGCACCCGCCGCGCATGCAGCCCCGCTGCTGCAGAAGCCTTCTGTACGGCTGAGAGCTGCAGCGACCCTGCTGATGCTGCAGCTGCTGCTGCCGCTGCTGTTGCTGCAGCTTCGGCTATAGATCCACTGCCCCCAGCAGCGGCCGCCGCAGCGGCGCCGCGGCAGAGACACAGTGGGTCGCTAGCACCACAGCGTGCTGCTGCTGTTGCTGCTGCTGTTGCTGCTGCTTCCGCTGTCTTTACTGCAGCCGAACGCTCCGCCAGAGACACCAAAGCATCAGCAGCTTCAGCAGCAGCGCAGTCTTCAGCAGCAGCAGCGGCCAGTGCTGCTGCTTTTTTCTGCTGCAGCACGCGAGCCTTCAGCATGCGGTTCAGCAGCAGCAGCAACAGCAGGAAAGCCCCAGCCTTGTCTTCCGATTGCTGCTGCAGCTGCTGCAGTTGGTGCAGCGCCTGCAACAAGCAGCCATCCTCTACGAGTGCAGCAGCAGCACGGCGTCTGGTCTGCTGCAGCAGCTTTCGAGAGTCAGCAGCGAGAGGAGCAGCAGCATCCGCCGCTGCTGCTGCATCTGCTGCATGCAGTAACAGCTCCGTGCGGAGAGAGGGACCTACGGCATCAGTATCTGCTGCAGCGGCAACTTCTGCTGCTGCTGAAGCGTCAGCAGCAAGCTCGGGGTGTCTGTGCACTGGAAGCAGCGCCAAGTGAGGAGCAAATGCAGACACTTTTTCAGCCAGCAGCAACAGGAGACGCGCCCGTTGGGTGTGGCGTGCTGTTGCTGCTGCTGCTGCTGCTGCTGTTGCTCCTGCTCCTGTTGCTCCTGCTGCTGTCCCTGTATGCTGCAAATACAAGTCGGTGGCTTTGAGTATGACCTGAAGGGCCTCGGCTGATTTTGCTGCCTCAGCTCCTGCTGCAGCTTCGAGGTCCAGACAGTCTTTGCTGCTGCAGTTGCGCTGCTGTGGCAGGAGGAGCAG
>NPHX01000301.1:247945-258963 GCA_002271815.1 Eimeria falciformis
AACAAGACCCCTTACTGTAATGCACTCTGCTGAAGCTGGAAACGCGGTGAGGGCTTTAAGTACAGCAATCGCTGCGCTGTGCTGCGTTTGCTGTTGCTGCTGCTGCAGCTGCTGCAGCAGCAGCAGAACCAAGGCTCCTGTTTGTGCGCTGGTTGTCTCCAGGCCGGCTGTCCCCGTATGGAAAAAAGGAGACACCTCAGCAGCAGCAGAGGCCCCACGGAAAGCCTCAGCGACGCCTTTGAACCAGTTGGCCTGCATGCAGCAACAGCAACAGCAGCAGAAAAGGCCTTCTCCTTTCGGTGTAGCCAGCAGCAGCAGCAGCAGCACAAACAGCAAAATCAGCGGCAGCGAAAGCAGAGACCCACGATATCCCTTGCGTATTCCCTCTCCACCAGAAGACTGGCAAACGTCTCATCGTGCTGTCGCTGCTGCTGTTGCTGCTGCAGTTGCCAAGACACCGCAAGCAGCAGCTGCTGAGCCACAACTGCGTCGGCCTGCGTCGCCGTTGTGGCTCCTGTAGCATACTGGACGAAGGACTTCTGCTGCTGCTGTTGTTGCTGTTGCTGCTGCTGCTGCTGTGAAAAAACAGTACAGCAATCCTCCTTGCTGCTGCAGTCATTCGGCAGCAAAAACGGCAGGAAGCAAAGTTGCACTGCAGCAGCCTCCCCTTCTTGCTGCTGCCTTTGTTGCTGCTGCCGGATGGCGCCTCTACTGCTGCTGCTGCTGCTGCTGCCGTTGGTGCTGCTGCTGAATCCGCTCTGTATCGAATCGCACAGTCGGCCCACGAGCTCGCTGCATGCTGCGACCACTCCACATACCCCAGGCAATTCTGCTGCTGTTGTCGCTGCAGCTACTGGTGCTGCTGCTGTTGCTGCTGCTCTTAGTGCTGCTCCTGATGCGGCTGCATTTGATGTTGCTGCTGTTGCTGCGTCGCCTGTGCTCCTTCCAGTGTATACCTGCAGCTGCTGCTGCAGCGCGCCCAGCAGCAGCCGTCGCCACTGCTTGTCGGCAGAAAGCAGGAGCAGCTTCTGCACCACGGCATACAGCTGCTGCTCCTGTCTCTGCTGCTGCTGCTGCTGCTGCACCTTAGGGCGAGCATGCAGGGAGGCCAAGTTGCTGCAGCAGCAGCGGAGAAAGAGACAAAAGATGCTTCCTTGTTGCAGTAGCCGACTGCAAAGCAACGTGGTGGAATCCTCCACATAAAACCTCTGCTGCTGCTCTTGCTGCTGCTGCTGCTGTTGCAGCTGGTCCAGCAGCAGCAGCCGCTGAGTGCTCTGCTGTCTCCTTTCTTCGCTTGCTGCCAGCAAAAGGCCTACACAATAAAGCTGCTGCGGCAGAAGCTGCTGCAGCAAGTATTCCTGCAGTGCAGCAAGGAGTGGCTGCTGCAACAGCAGCAGCAGCTCCCCATGCTGCAGATGCGTCTGCACTGTACAGACACCGGAGGGTCGCAACAGCAGGGGGACAGCAGCAGCAACATCATTGGCTGACTGCTGCTCCTCTCCCTCATGCTCGTGGGGCAGCAGTTGCTGCTGCAGAGGATAGCAGAAGACCGAAGAGGCAGGCCACGCCTTTGCAGCCGGCAGCAATGCTGCTGCTGCTGCTGCTGCTGTGGCTGGTGGAGCTTCTGCTGCTGCTGCTGCTGTCCCTGCTGCATCCTGGCTCCTCATGAGTGTCTCCTTTTGTTGGCTTAAGAAGCGGCCCCATACCAACGAGGCCCCGAGCTGCGGCAGCAGCAGCTGCTGCTGCTGCTGGCGAGATAGCCACATCATGAGACACACAGAGGCGCTTACTGCTGCATGCCACAGCAGCCGCTCACCTGCAGCAGCAGATGCAGCAGGTGTCTCCACACCTCCTCTCAAGGCTTTGTCTGCTGCTGCTGATTCTGCTGCTGCTGCTGCTGCTGCTGTTCGCTTTGTGAGATCCCACAGCACGCGCTGCAGCAACAGCGTCTCCCAATCCTCTCCTGCTGCTGCTGCATCTCGACGTGCTGTGGCTACTGCATGCTGCAGCAGCAAGCTGCTGCTGCAGCACCAGTTGCCAGCATCACCGCTGGGCAGCGCAATGTCCCACAGAAAGCAGCAGCTGCTGCCGTTTCTAAAGCAGCTGCTGCTGTGGCTGCTGCTGCAGTCCGAAGGCGCACCTGAAGCATAACTGTTGCCGGTATAGAAGCTGCAGCAACTAGTGCTGCTGCTGCTGCTGGTATTAATGCTGCTGCCGTGGCTGCTGCTGTCGCTCACTGCGGTGTCTGCGCAGCTGTAGCGTCGCTGCAGCGCATGCTGCAGGCAGGAGACAGCCTTCCTCCCTCCCAGGCGGACGCAGTGTCTCGCCACCCGCAGCAACAACTGCTGAGCCGCCTTCTGCTGCTGCCTCTCGCCGCTGCTGCTGCTGCTGCTGCATGCAGTACCAGGACGAGAGAGCAGCGCGCAACACAAGGCCCACCACCACTGCTGCTGCTGCTGCTGCTGCTGCCCTATGACGGGCAGCAGCACCGGCGGTTCTGCTGCTAGATTTACAGCCAGTAGCGCTTGCTGCTGCTGCTGCTGCTGCTGCTCTGAGGCACAGAGCCAAAGCGTGTCCTGAGTCAGAACTGCCCTGAGGTGCGCAGGGCTGCTGCTCGCAGCAGCAGCAGCAGCAGCAGCAGCAGAAGCAGGAAGTGAGGTGCTGCGGACAGAAAGACGCGCGCTGCTGCTGCTGCAGCAAATGGACAGCAGCAAGACACTGCGGGGCGCCAGCAGCAGGCAGCCCCTGCTGCCGCAAGGACTCAGCAGCAGCCCAGCAAACACTTCTTCCGGCTGCAGCTGCAGAGATACAGCAGCAGCAACTGCTGCTGTATTTCCAGCAAAACGCAGCAGCAGCAACCATGCTGCTGCTGCTGCGTCTGTCTCCTCCTGCGATGCAGCAACAGCAGCAGGAGTAGCTGCACGGCTGCTCACGCAGAACAAACAGTAATACTGTGCTGCTGCTGCTGCTGCTGCTGCTGCCGGCTGAGGGACAGCCGCGATGGAGACTACCGAGAGCTTGTGTTGCTGCCGCAGCAGCTCCTGCTGCTGCAGCTTTTGCTGCTGCAGCTCTTGCGGCTGCAGGTCTTGCTGCTGCAGATCTTGCTGCTGCAGATCTTGCTGCTGCAGATCTTGCTGCTGCCACAGCTGCGGAGACAGTAGATGGGAGCGGAGACGCGCAGCAGCAGCGGCAACTGCTGAGGGGAGCAGCTTTGCTGCAGCTCTCAGCAGCCCTAAAGAACAAACAAAACCCCTGCTGGTGTTGATACACCGCAGAGCGCATGCAACGCCAGCATTGCTGCCGTATGCTTCCTGCTGCTGCTGCTGCACCGAGAAAAGCAGCTCCTGCATGCGGGGAGGCTCTGCTGCCTTGGGGCGGCCTCCAGCAACGCGCAGCACAGGCAGCAGTGCCTCAGCAGCTGTTGCTGCTGTGCTGCTGCAGCACCAGCAGGAGGGTGCCTCAACTTCCACTTCCTGCTGCTCTGTCTCCCTGCTGCAGTGCAGCAGGCAGCAAGTCTCAGCACCACGGCGGCTGCTGCTGCTGCAGCAGCAGGAACTAAACAGTTCAGCTGGGCCCCCCCCTTTCGTGCGAGGCAGAGACAGCAAAAGGGGCGCCGCCGAGGGGCTTCTGTGCAGCAGCACGCGCTTTGCATCTACAACAAACAGCTGCTGAACTGCTGCTGCTGCTGCTGCTGCTGCTGTATTACCGACTATCCGCCTCTTCTTTAAGGGAGGCAGGCTGCTGCTGCTGTCACGATCTGCTGCTCCTGCTTGCTCTCCAGTGCAGCAGCAGAGGCACGCAGTATATACACTTGAGAGGGAGAGGTCCCTCAGCTGCTGCAGTTGCTGCTGCTGCGGTGTCTTGACAGCAGCAGTAGCGCAGCAGCAGCAGCGCAGCGTCAGCAGCAGCCGCACGAAATGCTGCCTCGAAGCCCCCAAGCCAACAACAGCAATTGCTGTTGTGCTGCAGCAGCAGCTACTGTCTCCTGCTGCAGCAGCCTCTATAATGCTGCACACATTGTTGCTACTGTCAGCAGCAACAACGCATGCAGCAGCAGACGACGGCCTTATCTTCAGCGGCAGCTGCACCCTACCAAGAAGGCGCCCACTTTCTGCTGTTGCCGCTGTTGCTGCTGTTGCTGCTGTTGTTGTTGTTGCTGCTGCTGCTGCAGGGTTTGTCGTATCTGCTGACACCGGAAGTGCTTGGGGAGGAGACGTATCCCACAGCAGCAATTCTCTTGACCTCACGACGCTGCAGCATCAACAGCAGCAGTAACAGCAACAAGGTCTGCAGCACCAAGTGCAGCAGCAACACAGCAGATACCGCAGCAACAGCAACAGCAGCAGCAGCAGCAACAGCAGTATAAAACAACTCACACAGAGATATGATGCAATGGCAGCAGATCAAGCCCCAGGATACGTTGCTGCTGCTGCTGCTCGTCGCATGCGTTGCTGCAGCAGCAGCCTCCGCAGCAGCAGCAGCCACTGCTGGCGAGGCCCACAGGCAGGGGGGCCTCGAAGCCCCAAGCGTGGAACACGGGAGGCATTGCTGCTATAGCAGCAGCAGCTGCTGCTGCTGCTGCATTAAAGGCAAACGCACTTGGGGCCTACTTCTGCTGCAGCAGCTCCTGCGGTTGTTGTTGCTGCTGCGGCTGCGGTTGTTGCTGCTGCAGCAGGTGGTGCAGTTGCTGCTGCTGCTGCAGTTGCTGCCGTTGCTGCTGGTGTTGTTGCTGCAGGCATTGAGGCGTCAGCCCCGATCCCAGCTCCCACACCTTACAGAAGAGGAAACGCCTTAGGGGCTGGGAGAAGAAAACTCAGAGCAAAGAGACAGCTGAAGAGAGACAGCCTGCTGCTTTTTCTGCTGTAGCCTCTTGTGCTGCTGCAGGGGCCCCAGGGTTCTCTATGCTGGTGCATGCGTTCATACAGCCAGCCCCCCAAAGAGAAAAGAAATAGAAAGAAGTGAAGAAATAAAGAGTTATTAAATCCCTAATGACCCAGCTGATGTCTTCTGAACTTCTGTGCTGCTGCAACTGCCAAAAAGTCTACCAAGTACAACCGCCGACAGCAGCACCAGCAGCAGCAGCAACAGCAGCAGCAATAGCAGCAGCAGCAACAACAACAACAACAGCAGCAGCAGAGAGGAGTTGAGTTACACACAGCAAGTGCTGCTGGTGCCGCTGCTACGAGCCGAGGATGCCGTGGGAGGCCGGGAGCTGCCATGAGGGAGAAAGACAAGGGAGATAGCCAAATAGAGAGAAAGGAGACAGACAGACAGACAAAGGAGACAGACAGAGAGAGACAGAGAAGAGAGACAGAGAGAGACAAAGGAGATATACAGAGAGAGACAGAGGAGACAGACACACATAGACAAAGGAGAAAAATAGACAGCGGAGACAAAAAAATAGAGAGAAAGGAAACTAGCAGAGACAACAAAGACAAGAGACAGGAGACTGGTCGAATGCGACACAGAGAAAGAGATGGACAGACACTCCTCAAGACAGACTGGCAGCAAGCTGTAGGCAGACAAAGAGACAGAGACACAAGACACACAAACAGAGAGACAGACTGACAGACGTACAGACAAAGGGGCAGAGAGACAGATAGAGACACAGAAACAGAGAGGCAGATCGACAGAAAAAAAAGAGACACTGAGACAGAAAGAGAGACAGACAGAATTGAGGCCGCCTTGCTCTGCACCCTGGAGATGGACGAAATCTTCTCGGGGGCCCTCAAGGCTGCTGAGCACGCCCTGCGTTTCGGCAGCCCAACAAGTTTCGCGTGGTGAGGCAGCAGCAGCAGCAGCAGCAGCAGCAACAGCAGCAACAGCTGCTACTGCAGCAGCAGTAGCACATGCACAGACGGAGTTGTAAGCCTTAATTGTTGCTGCTGCTCCTGCTGCAGGCTGCAGGCAGTGAGGGATATGAAGCAGCTTACGGGCATATTCTTTCACTGGCGAATTCAGCTGTATCTACAGGTCAGCTCTGCTGCTGCTGCTCCTCCACTGCCGATTGCAGCAGCTTCTGCAGGGTGTATGTGTCCCTCATTGTGCCTGCTGCAGCAGCAGCACAGCAGCACCATTGCTGCAGTGTTTTTGTTTCCGCCAACGTCTTTCTGCCGCAGCAGCAGTTGTCTCTGGCGTTGTGTTTGCTGCAGTGTCTGTCTCCGCTTGTCTGCTGCGCATGCGTCTGTCTCTTGTGTCTCTTCTGTCTCCTCCTGCTGCAGCAGCGGCCCCCCATGCCCGGAACAAACCTCTGGTCTTACTACGCCACGGCTCAGTGCCGTCCCTTCTTCGGGGTTGCTGCTGGGCGTTTGCTACTGCTACTGCTGCTGGAGCCGCAGTTACTGCAGCACGTTCGGGTGTACAGGCAGCTGTGCATGCGCATGCAGAAGCAGTTCAACGTTGGGTATCTCCTGGGGTCCCCCTTAAGGCAGCTTCTTTTCGTATTTCTCGCATTTGACTTGCTCCCCATGGCCTTTTGGCCGCTCATCCACACAATCATCTACAAATTCCGCTCCCTTTGCTGAGACTACATTTGCTGCTGCTCCTACAGGTGCAGCAGAAGAGACTACATGTGCTGCTGCAGCAGAAGGGGCTAGATCTGCTGCTGCAACAGCAGCAGAAGAAACTAAATTTACAGCAGCAGCGGCAGAAGCTAGATTTGCTGCTGCTGCAGCGATTGCCGCAGTATGTGTGCTGCGTGGGATGCGTGTGACGCCCCCAAAAAATTCAGAGACAAAACAGTCTTCTGTGCATGCATGCTAACAAACGCTGCTGCTGAGGCCCAGCTGACAGTCAGGCAGCACCCCATAGGGTCTCCTGCTGCAGTCTCTTAAGGGAGACAGTTTCTGCTGCTGTTCAGACAGCAGCAGCAGCGTTAAAATGAGATTTGCTGAACTTTTAGAATTTAGTTTTTAGCTCTTGCGCCTTCAGCATCAAAATCCTCAAAGGGAAGCTCAGAGAGACAGTCTCCTCTCCTCTGCATCTCTGCATGCAGCCACTCACTACGGATCACTAACCGACTGTCTCCTACGTAGTCCTCTGCTGCTGCTGCAGCTGAGCTAACTGGCTCAGCTTCAGGGAGCTGCACCTGCTGCTCTCGTCGTTGTTTTGCTGCTGTGTAGCCAGAGAGACGCTGGCGGTTGCGGCCAATTCTCTTGGGTACTGCTGCTTCTTCCTGCTGCTGCTGCTGCTGCTGCCAAAGAGGGCCAGGGTGTATGTGTCTCCGCTCCAGCTGCTGCAGCGCCTGGTTGTCCTCTGTAAGGAGATCTGCCACGGAAACGCTGCTGCTGTTAGTGCTGCTGCTTGGGGGTGCTGCAGCAGCTTGCAGCAGCTGTTGCTGCTGCTGCTGCTGCAGGAGTGTGTCTGTACGGGAGGCAAGCTCGTCTAAAGAGTCCTTAAACAAGGCCCTGGTGCTTGGCTGCTGCTCCTCCTCGTCTTCTTGCTGCTGCTGTGGCAGCAGCCGCTGCTGCTGCATTCTACGCAGCACCGCAGCAGGAGATAGAGAAGACTCTCCAGGGCTAGCCACGAAGCCAGTAGGGCCTCCTATCTCTTCTTTGTGCTGCTGCTGCTGCTGCTGCACAGCAAGCTCTGAAAGCCGCAGATTCACTGCATGCAACAGAGCGTGGTACTCGCGCAGATCCTTACGTGGTGCTGCACCATCGCTGCTGCTGCTGCTGCTGCTGCTGCTTGTGCTAGTCTGCTGCAGCAAGTCACAGTCTACAAGGCGCTGCAGTGCAGACTTGGTAGCTAGACACTCATTCTGTTGCTGCAGGGGGATGCTGCTGCGCATGCGCCGCAGCAGCCGCCTCAAAAGCTGCTGCCTGTTAGGGCTCGTTCCCTTCTGCTGTTGTTGCTGCTGCTGCTGGGTCTCTGCAGCAATGGCGTTGGCCACTAGGGCCACGTGCAGCGGCTGCAGCTTCCCCGCAACGGCTGTAGCGCATGAAAAGAGCTTGTGCGTCAGCAGCAGCAGTTGCTGCCGCTGCTGCTGTCGCCAGCCGCTTTGCTGCTGCTGCATGCGCAGCACTGGCAGCAGCAGAAGCACCGCCGCCTCGGAGGTAAATGCATGCAAACACCGCAGCAGCTGCCGGCCCACCAGGGAGGGCAGCTCCCTTACCACCGCGGCTGTCTCCTCCTCTGTTGCTGCTGCTGCTGCTGCTGCTGCTCCTGCTCCTTCTGCTGCTTTTGCTGTCTTTGTCTCTTCTGCGTCTCCAGCTGGAAATTGTCCTCCTCCTGCTGCTATCCCTGGTCCGCTTGCTGCGTCTACTGTTGCTGGAGCTGCTGCTGCGTCACCAGTCGACGTCCCTGCTGCTGCTGCTGCTGCTGACGCATCGTGCTGCAGCTGTGTAGCAGCAAGGAACCTTTCTTGGAGTGTACAGACAGCTCGAGTCATCACGGCCAACATCTGCGGGCTAAGATACGCCAAAGAGGTGCTGCTGTTGCTGCTGCTGTAAGTTTGCTGTTGCTGCTGCTGGTGCTGCGCCTGCTGTAGCACTCGCTGTAGCTGCGCTGCGCATGCAGCAGCAAACACGCTGCTGCAGTTTGGGGCTCGATAGAGCAGCTGCAGCGCCTTTGCAAGCACCAGCAAGTTACCTCTAGATAAAAACACCTCCTGCTGCTCCTGCTGCTCCTGCTGCTCCTGCTGCTGTTGCTGCCACAACTGCAGCACTTGCTGCTCCGCTTGCCGCAGCACCGCTGGCAAGCGACCCCCGCTGTGAGCGCATGTCGATAACAGCAGGCGTAAGCTGCTGCTGCTGCTGCTGCTGCTGCTGCTGTCTCCCTCGCATGCGTCTAATGGTAAATCGTCTTCGCTGTTGTTGCTGCTGCTGTCTGCTGCCGCTGCAGAAGCAGTGAGGCGCAAGGCTTCGGGGTGTCTCACCCCACCCACTGCAAGCGCATGTGCCACCAACAACTGCTGCTGCTGCGTTAGCTGCTGCTTCTGCAGCAGCAGCAACGCTCGGTCTGCCAATGCCATCATGGTTGTCTGGTAAGTGCTGCGGCTACTACTCCTCCTGCTGCTGCTGCTGCTGCTGCTGTCCAGCGTAGCAGCAGCAGCAAACGACTGCAGCAGCGACGCTACGCCGCGACCGTCTGCATGTGGCAGCAGCTCCACCGCCTGCCGCTGCAGATCCAGCAGCAGCAGCGGCAAGCAGCGGCGAACAGCAGCAGCAGCGGGAAGTGCAGCAGCTGCAGGGGGATTGCTTAGTGCAGCAGCAGCAGCAGTAGGAGATGTATAAAAAATCGGTGCTGCTGCTGCAGCGGGAAGGAGACAACGCTGCAGCAGCACGTAGCTGCTGCTGCAGCAGCAGATCTGCTGGAGCTCAAAGTAAGGAAGCTTGTGTGGAATCTCATCTGCCAGCTGCTGCAGCAACAGCAACGCAGCAGCAGGATAAGCAGCAGCAGCAGCAAGCAGCTCGCTGTCCATTTCGCCTGGAGAGCCGTGTACACCCTGGTGCAGCAAGCGCTGCTTCTCTCGCCGTTTCTCTTCCAGCTGCTGCTGCTGCTTCA
Source organism: Eimeria falciformis (assembly GCA_002271815.1). NCBI lineage: Eukaryota > Apicomplexa > Conoidasida > Eucoccidiorida > Eimeriidae > Eimeria > Eimeria falciformis. The sequence goes on from NPHX01000301.1 coordinate 257,450, forward strand.
GTTGCTGCTGATGTTTCTGCTGCTCCTCTGTCACCTGCAGCAACTCTCCAGGATGCTCCCTTGTGCTTCTCCTCCGCTCTCTGCTTTTCAGCAGCAGCTGCTGCTGCTGTTCCTGCTGCTGCTGCTGTTCCTGCTGCTGCTGCTGTTCCTGCTGCTGCAGTAACTCCTTCTGCTGCTTCAGCAGAAGCAGCACCTGCTGCTCCTGCTGCGCATACACCGCAAATATGTGAGTTTGCGCATGCAGCATCAGTGCCAGATCTTGAGGGTTAAAACGAGGCAGCAAAGCCCCAGAACGAACAGCAGACCGTGAGGCGAGAGCCAGCAGCACAAGAAAGGACACCCCGCTGTTGCTGCTGCTGCTGCTGCTGCTGCTGCTGCTGCTGGTGCTATGCTGCAGCAGCACGGATTTCGAAAGAGCGTGCAGCAGCAATGACAGCTGCTTGGGGGTGCTGCGATCAACCAGCAACAAGCCGCGACGTGCGTACCTGCGCATATACACATAAGAAAGCTGCTGCTGCTGCTGCTGCTGCTGCTGCTGCTGCTGCTGACACAGAGAGGAGACAGCCATCTGTTGGAGCGGCTCAGAGACACATACAGACGCGAGAGACAGGAAGCTGTCTGTACACCCGAAGAATTGCCATATAAAGAGAATAGTACTACAAACATCGGAGGGAAAAGGCGGAAAACCCAAGAGACATTTGCACCAGCACGAAAAGTGTATTAAAAAGATGAGAAGTAAAAGAGACAGACAGACACAGCGTGTTTTGTATTAGACGCATTTTAAGGAGAGAGATCCTGTCTCATATAAAGTTTGCAGCACGTGGACTAGAGGAAATACGTTGTCTGCCAAACAGATACAGAGAACCAACTAGAGCAGAGGATGAGACATACGAAGCAAATAAACTTGGAGTGTACAGACACCAGGCAACGTGCGATGTGGCTGGCCGATACTAGGGAAGATATGCAATTAGCATTCGGTAAGACACTAAAAAACAAAAAGAGAGAAGAAAGAGAGACATAATATACTGTACCTTTCCATGAGGCCTGCATCCTGAGTCAATGCGTAGCGTCTGCAGAGACAAGCGGTTGCGGCGAGGAGCCTCGGGTCCGCCGTTTCTGGAGTGTACAGACACCCCGACTGTATCAAGTCTGTCCCAGCAGCAGCTGCTGAGTTCAGAGCGACTGTTGCTGCTGAGGGGCGCAGAGGATTTTTAATAGCTCTTTCTATTGTAACATGCTTATGCCGACGCGCTTGCTGTCTCTTGCTGCTGCTCTTGCTGCTGCTCTTGCTGCTGCTCTTGCTGCTGTTGCCAGCTTTTGAGCTGAATGCAGCAGCACGCAAAACGAGATAGTCGTGCTGCAGCTGCAGCAACATAGGGCTGCATGCTACACCCTGTGGCGCATGCCATATCCCCAACTTTGTGCCGCTGCTGCAGCTGCTGCTACTGCTGTTGCTGTTGCTGCTACTGCTGTTGCTGTTGCTGTTGCTGCTGCTGCTGTTGCTGCTGCTGCTG
>NPHX01000301.1:259612-351179 GCA_002271815.1 Eimeria falciformis
GTGTTCAGGGCCCAAGCCGGCTGCGGGGCCCCAGGCGGCGCCCCAGGCCAAGCGTCGTCGGCTGCGCTGCGAAAAGTTGTTGCTTGAGCAGCTGCCAAGTGGAGACAAATACAGCAAGAGCTTCATGCACAGAGAGCAGGTTACCTTCGGTAAACCCTAAACCCTAAACCCTAAACCCTAAGGTCTGCTGGGGTGGGTGAAAAGGAGGAGAGCAGAGAAGATTTGGAAAGAGGCCAGACAGCCTCTGAGGGTTTGTGGTTTGTGGTTTGTGGTTTGTGGTTTGTGGTTTGCAGTTGTTGCAAGTGCAGCGCATCAGTTTTTGATAAGCGGTTCTTCTGATGGCCATATTAAATTTTGGATCCGCAAGGCGAGCGACGTTGAGTTTGTCAAACATTTCCGCGCGCATGTTGGTGAGCAGCGAGGAAGGTTGTCTGTCTCCTGTCTGTCTCTCTATTTTTATTTGATTCTTTTGTCTCTATCTCCCTTGTAGACGCTGCAAACGCATGCACATTCTGATTGGGGTAGGGTTCGCTGTTTTACTGTCTTCGCCAGTCCAATTTCAAGCAGACAAATAAATAAAAATGAAGCTTTAACCGTGCGTCTCTGCACACTGTTCACGCAGTTTCGGGTGTATGTACACCTCGTGCTAAATGCTTTTGCTGCTCTTCGATGCAGGCGAGCTGCACTGCCTCTGCATATCACGGGAGGACGGGGGAAACTACGCAGCCTCTGTTGGAGCAGACAAGACCCTCAGGGTTTGTCTCTATTTATTTATTTATTTGATTATTTATTTATTTATTTATTTATTTGTTTATTTATTTATTTATTTATTTATTAGGGGCCGTTTTGCCGTGGGTGCATTTGCCAGGGTGGCCTTGCCACTCTTTTTCTGAGGTGTCTGTACACCTCGTTCGTCGACCTGCGCATGCATGCAGAACTCTGCTCGTGTGTGTGCATTTGTTTGTTTGCAGGTGTTTGACGTTTGTAACTTTGACATGGCTTGCCTCGTCTCGCTGGACTTCATGCCTTGGGCCTGCGAGTTTGTATACCAAAGCCAAGAACCAACGCCGCTGGTTGCAGTGTACGTACACCTGGAGTTTTATAGCATGGGGCTGTGCATGCGTTTTGGGTTTTTTGGGGCTTTGATACTTACGTTGTTGGATTGTATTTTTAATCCATTTTAAGGCTATAAATGTATTTATTGAAAGTTATTATAGTAATATACTTTAATTTTGCTGCTCTTATCATTCTTTATCTCTGCAGGTCAGACAAAGAGACACCGCGCATCGACATCTTGAAACCGTTGCTGCACGGCTCACGCGCCGTCCTGTCTTTCCAGTTGCATGCAGCCCCAGTTCGTCTTCTAGCGCATTTAGGAACAACAGATATGTGCTTCTCTGCCGACAACGCAGGAGGACTGGAGCTCTGGACTGTACAGACAGGTCGCAGGGTCACCAAGCAGAGCCATCCCACAAAAGTTGTCTTCGAGTTTAAAGCGGAGACGCATTTTTTTGATTTGCAGAGGGTGAGGTGCTTGCTGATATTTGCTCTCATGTTATTTATTTATTTATTTTATGTTATTTATTTTGTTTTATTTATTTTATATTATTTAGTTATTTTATTAATTTATTTATTTATATTACTTATGTTATTTATTTATTTGTTATTTCTGTTTTATATGTCTGTTATTTATTTATTTGTTTTATTTATTTATTTATGTTTATTTATTTGTTTTATTTATTTATTTTATTTATTTTATTTATTTATTTGTTTATTTATTTATTTATTTATTTACTTATTTATTTTATTTGTTTTATTTTTACTAAGGTTGGCTTTTGGTGTTTAGCTGCAAGAGACGCACACTTTCAATTTGATTTTTGCTCTGACCCTTCGAGCACCGCTTGCGCCCAGCCTGACGGGCTCCAAACGACGATAAGGGAATGAATAAATAAATATATTTATTTATTTATTTATTTATTTATTTGTTTTTGTATTTTAGAACGAAACTACTGCCCTCGCAATCGCCGCGAGCCCCAATGGCCTTCACCTGGCTGTAATGGGTGCAGACAACCACCTCCGCGTTTTCAACGTTTCCAAAGGCAAACTCAGCCGCGTTTATCTTGAAACCCTTCAGGTACGCTAGGGTTTAAGGTTTAGGGTTTAGGGTTTAGGGTTTAGGGTTTAGGGTTTGTGTGTTTGCATGCGTTTCAGTTTTATGAAATGGCCCAGAAGGATCCGCAGTCTGTCCAGCTGCATCAGGACCTTTTGGATTTCGAGCAGCGCGTCGCTCTTGAGAGAGAGTTAAGCCGCTCCCCTCTTCGATTTCAGCAGAGCCTCACGTTTGATGCTTCCTCTTCTTTTCTGCTCTATCCCGTTTTGCTGGGAGTGAAGGTCCTTAACATTCTTGACAACAGAGTGAGCAGGTTTCGGCGCTTTACAGAGTTTGGGGCTTCAACCAATTTGGGAGTTTAGACGCACCTTGCACACTTCTTATAACAAGGGCTTAGGGTTGAGGGTTGAGGGTTGAGGGTTTAGGGTTTAGGGTTTTGGGTTTAGGGTTTAGGGTTTGTACGCAGGTTTGCCGGATAATTGGGCGCCACGAACAGGGCCTACGCTATTTGGCGGTGGCGCTGCACCAGCCGCAGTCAACACGAGTAAGTTTTAGGTTTTAGGGTTTAGAGTTTAGGGTTTAGGGTTTAGGGTTTAGGCGTCCTCTGTTTTCAGGGCGCCCCTCCCTAGACGTAAAAGTTGAATTGAATTTTCTTTTGATAGGCGCATTAATAAATTTATTTATTTATTTATTTATTTATTTATTTATTTATTTATTTATTTATTTGTTTGTTTGTTTTTGGCTGCAGAGAGCCGGGAGACAAGCGGATAGTTCCTTTGATTCCGTCTTAGTCACTTCCGCCTTCAAGAAGAAAAGGCAAGTCATCAAACCCTAAACCCTAAACCCTAAACCCTAAACCATAAACCCTAGCCCCTTGTGTATAACTTCATATTGAATTAAGGGGCTGCTGCTTTGTGTTTATAGTGGAAACTCGCGGTGTGGTTTGTGTCTCTCAGGGTCTACTTTTTCACCCCTGGCGCTGCCTCAGACGAAATTTTGGACACGCGCGACGCGTTCAACGAAAAACCATCCAAGGAGGAACAAGAATCACTCACCGGTAATTATGGTTTAGGGTTTAGGGCTTAGGGTTTAGGGCTTAGGGTTTAGGGTTTAGGCGCTTGGGATGGCTCTGTGCGGCGTCAGCCTCTCTGGATGTTCCTTTGGCTGGCACGTTGCACTAGCTAATTCTATTAGAATCAACTTGAACAAACAACTAAATAAACAAATAATTTAAGAAGCAAATAACTAAATAACTAACCAACTAAATAAATAAATAAATATATATATATATACAACTATCTTTGGCATGTTCTTGCTTTGTTGTTAGTGTCTGTTTCTGCTGCCTCCAGCGGCCTCAGGAGCCTCAGCCATCGCCCCAGCGCAGCGCCTTGGAAAGACAGCCACTTTGCACACAACTTTGGGGGACATAAAAGTGAAGTTGTTTGCCTCTGAATGTCCAAAGACAGTCGAAAACTTCACGGTGCATGCAAGAAGTGGCTACTTCGACAACCTTATTTTCCACCGCGTTATCAAGGGATTTATGATTCAAACGGGAGATCCAAATGGAGACGGCACGGGAGGTACGCATGCACACAAACGTTACTGCCGCAGCCCCACGCTTTCTCTCTCTTTCTCTCTGTCTCTGTCTGTCTCTGTCTGTCTCTGTCTGTCTCCGTCTCTCTGTCTCTGTCTGTCACTCTGTCTCTGTCTCTGTCTGTCTCTTTCTCTGTCTCTGTCTGTCTCTGTCTGTCTCTGTCTGTCTCTGTCTCTGTCTGTCTCTGTCTGTCTCTGTCTCTGTCTCTGTCTGTCTCTGTCTCTGTCTGTCTCTGTCTCTGTCTGTCTGTCTCCCTTTCTGCCTTTCTCTGCTTGCAGTTTGCGTCTCCCTAAGTGTTTTTGTTTGTCTGTCTGTATCTCTCGCTGTCTCTGTCTTTATTTCTGCTGTTAATATTTGTTATTTGTCTCCTTTCTTCTGCCTGTCTCTTTTATTGCGCATCTAATGTTCTGTCTGTCTCTCTGTCTCCCGTTTGTCTCTGTCTCTGTGCCTCGGTGTTTGCATGCGTTTGTTTGTGGTTTTTGCTTCTGTCTCTTCAAGGCATTTCCTTCTCTGTGGCAGCCTCTCTGTCTTTGGGGCTGCATGCAAGCTTTTGTCTTTTCCGAGGTGTCTGTACACCTGGCGCTTCGCGTGTGTCTCTGCACAGGCGAGTCGATTTGGGGCGGCGATTTTGAAGATGAGCTTCACCGTGCCTTAAAACACGACCGGCCTTTCACTCTTTCCATGGCCAATGCAGGGCCAAATACAAACGGCTCGCAGTTTTTCATCACCACAGTTCCTTGTCCTTGGCTGGACTTGAAACACACGGTCTTTGGGAGGGTCACCCATGGGGCCGACGTCGTGCTTAAGATTGAAGGGGTGAGAAGACACAGAGACTCGCTTCTCCTTCTTGTTCATTTTTCCCTGTTTAATTGTATTTATTATTTATCTATTTATTATTTATTTATTTATTTATTCTTTATTTATTATTTATTTATTATTTATTTATTTGGGTTATTTGATCTCGTAATTCAACATTTCTTTGCATGCGCGGATGCTGCGAGGTTTCTGCCTTTGCACGGCCATTGGCTTCTCCTTATGCGCTTACTTGTGCCTCTGTACAAACACAACTATTCCTGCATGCATGCATGCATGCATATATATATATATATGGTTAAATATCGACTTATAATCAGGTGTACGTTGTTATGTAACTGTCTATCTTCACGCCCGCCTGCTCTACGGTTTAGGGTTTAGGGTTTAGGGTTTAGGGTTGGGGTTTGTGTCTGCAGGTGAAAACGAATCAAAACGATAAGCCCGTGCAGGACGTGAAGCTCCTCACGATTAAAATTACTTCTTGACTCTTTGGTTTTCAGCATGCAGTGCAAGCGCATGCATACATGCATGCAATTTGCATGTACTATACCTTCTATACGCATATAAATATATATTATATAGATATATATATGAATATATATATGTATATTTGTTTGATATATTTATATTTCGATTTAGGGGGCTGTTCGACGCATCAAGCGCAGGGCGGTGTGTCGTTCTTCAGGTGTATAGACAGGTGCATGCACAAGGGAGAGCAGACCACCTAGCCCTAGGGATATGTGCATGCAGACAAACAAGAGACAGAAATAAGTAAATGTATTTAATTGCATGCTTTCTTCTCTCTATCAGAGCCTGGGGTTTCTGAGAAGGAAAAAGTTTATTTATTTTGCTGTTTCTACCTTTTTCACTTCTGCTCTTCACGTTTGCTAGGATAGACAGTTGCCCTTGACGCATGCATGCTGCGCTTTTAAAGCGTAAATAAGCATGCAAATACAAATATACCAATTTAAATACACTAGTCCGAATACATAGATATTTATTTTATTATACAAACCCAAAAAATCGACACAAGGCACATGGCGTTTTGTAAAAGCCCCAAAACGCATGCAATTCATGCCCATGACGACTTTGGGTCTTCCCGAAAAAAGTACATGCAGCGGCTGCATGCATGCATGCACGCACCTTATGCACGTTCCAAGCATTTGCATTTGCATGCACTTCATGCGGGATGCGTGCATGCAAATGCATGCACACATGCACGCTTGTAGCGTGCGTTGAGCACTTCCATGCGCCGGCAGGATGCATGTTGCATGCATGCCCGTTGCATGCATGCATGTTGCATGCATGTGCGTTGCATGCATGCACGTTGCATGCACGCATGTTCCATGTGTGAATTTGCATGCAAGCCTCTAAAGGTGGATGCATGCGTTATGCACCTCCATACACCCAAATCCACTTCATTAAACAGCTCTTTCTCTCTTGGTGTCGTTTGCTGCTGCAGTTGCCGCTGCTGCAGTTGATGCTACTGCTAGCTGTCTGCCTCCTGGCAGACAGCTGGCGGCTGGGATGTGCATGCATGCATTTGCCGCATCTTTGGGGCTGTTTCTGTTGTTGTTGTTGTTGGCGAAACTTTTGCTTCTGTTGGAAGAGTGCATGCAACGCCGCTGCTTTCAAGTAGGCACTTGCAACGCCGCGAGTGCCGCTGCTGCTGCTGCAGTTGCTGCTGCTGCTGCAGTTGTTGTTGTTGTTGTCGTTGCTGCTGCTGCTGCAGTTGCTGCTGCTGCTGCAGTTGCTGCTGCTGCAGTTGCTGCTGCTTTAGCTGGAAAGGTCCCTGACGATCCCTGCGAGTCTGTCTCCTTGCGGCTCAGCTGCTTGGGGCTTTTGCAGTTCCAACACTCCACGCACTTGGCAGCGGCAAGTGGGGCAAAGGCCAGTCCTGCATGCATGGATGCATGCATGCACCCAGGTGTATAGGCAGCTCAGCTGATGCTGCTGCTTCTACTAGACACGAGTAAGCAGCAGCAGCAGCAGCAACACCAACAACACCAGCAGCAGCAGCAACAGCAGCAGCAACAGCAACAGCAGAAGCAGCAGCAGCAGCAGCCTTACCGATGAAAGCATTTTTGAGCGCATTTGAAGCAAAGGCCCCCGTGCCCGCAATACAAAAGAACCGCATTTGCCAACTGAGAAACAAAAGCGCATGCATGCATGGAGTGTATGGACACCTCACAAGCCCCACAATATTTCGCATGCAAATTAAATTCAAAGAGGCAATGCAAAGCGACACTGCATGCACTGTAGAGACACTGCATGCGCTGTGGAGGGCAGCAAATAGCGGGGCTGGATAGGAGGAGAGAGGGCCCTTTTGAAACTTGGGTCTGAAGTGCATGCGGCAGAAGGAGACAAAAAGAGACAAAGTGGTGCTTACCGTCGTGCAGCAAATCATGCAGAGTTCAACATCCGCTTGTTGTGTATCGACAGCTGCAGCAGCAGATGTTGCTGATGTTGCTGCAGCTGTTGCTGCAGCATCTGCAGCAGCAGCAGCTTTCTGCTGTCTTGTCTCCTCTGTCTCTTCCTTCGATAGCGTTGTGTGTGGCAGAGGGGCCCCACCCTCAGGGGGTTCCTCTGCGGGGGGCCCCTCTGCCGGGGTGGGGGCCCCTCTGAGGGGCCCCTCTAAGGGCCCCTCAATTCGATAGAAATGTTCAGAGACTCTCTGCAAGGTGATTTTCATGTCGTACATGAGAGGGGGACCGACTGCCCCTGCTGCTGCTGCTGCTGCTGCTGCTGCTGCTGCTGCTGAGGAAGCAGACACTGCAGCAGAGACACCCTGCTGCTGCTGCCCGTCTGCACCCTCCGCAGCCTCAAGGTCTGTCTGTGCTGTGGCGTGCCGTGCAATGAAGCAGACGGCAGCAAAAGTAGCAACAATAAGAAAGAGAAAAAATGAAGTTACAGCAGCAGAAACAAACAAAACAAAACGGGCGTTGGAGTGTACAGACAGCCACTGCGAGAAGGAGACCACTGCCAGCAAAAAAGAGAGCGCATGCAATTCCATTAAACGGACCAACACCCTCGTCACGGTATTTTGCTGCAGTAAAGTGTCTCTGATCAGCAGCAGCCCCAGCAGCAAGCAGCAACAAAGATGTGCTGCAGCGAGTGCCCACAGAGGCCAAACGCATGCGGGGGAAGAGTATAGAGAAGAGAGGGCAAATGGACAAAAAGACTCAAACAGAGAAGGGAGACAAAATGTCCCTAGCTGCAGCAAAACCACCAAATCCCAAAACTGCAAACGCACCCAAGTGTACGCATCTCTCCTGTGCAAGTTTAATAGGGAGCTAAAGGAGTAGGAAGCAACAGAGACAGCAAAGAGACTTTGCAGAGACACCACATTCAACATATAAAACGAAAACAAAACACAAAGACACAAACGGCACAAAATTCCAAATAACAGCAATACACGAAGCCGCTTCTCGGAAGGCAGCAACCAGGAATAGGAACGGCGAAAACGTAGCAAGCCAAAAAACAAAACCACAGAATCAAATGACTGAAGGGGAAACAACACCAGAGACCACTGCAAATGCGAGGCTCCGCGGTGTACGCACACTACAGACCACAAAAAACAAAAAAAGAGGCACAACACCTCCATGCATACACCTGAACAGATGATCGCTACGGAGGAGAGGGGGCCCCTGTAATCGTCGTATGGAAACAACAGCCGAGGCTGAAACAAACAAATGCAAGGCGGCGGCATCCTGCGCGGTGTCTTTTAAACCAGCCGGAAGGGGTTTTTTCTGCCGCACCAAGGGTTTAGGGTTTAGGGTTTAGGGTTTAGGGTTGGGCAACTGAAAAAGGAGGAAGGGAGGGGGGCCATCGCCCCCCTGGAATTGCGGGGCCGCAACAAAACAATAATAATAAAGAAAACATTACAGAATAAACTTTAACGCCGGGCCCCTAAACCTCAATAACTCGTGAAGTAGCTGTACATACACCCGGAAACCTCACAGTGTCCCCCGGCCTACTTTGGGAAAATGCACTTTATAAAACCATCCTTCTTTAAATTTATTCTATTTATATTTATCAATTATATTTCAAAATGCATAAATTTCGGCTGGCACTTACTGAAGGGATTAGATCTCCTCATGCGCCGCCCCCGCTCACATGCGTCGAGTTGCGCAGACACCCCAGAGCGATTGCGTTGGAAAACACCATGTATTTAATTATTTAATGATTAATATTAATAAATATAAATATAACTACTTTTTAAATGCTATAAAAAAGGCATGCAGGCATAATGAGGTTCTTCCTGCTGCACCCTCACCCACCATTTAATCTGGTTTCTCCTTCCAAGACGAACAACCACGAAATAGAAATTTCAGTCTTTGTTAAATAAAATCATCAAAATAAAACAACCAAAAGTTTACAAACTGGCCTCTTTCATTTCCTGATGTTTTTGTTGTTCCCAGCCTCCTCTTTGTGTTCCACCAAACACCCCATCAACAATCTGTGAGGTTTAACACCCAAAACGAAATGCAAAACAATTTGATTTTCTCTGACAATCTTTATTGAAATTCCAGCTTTTTTTTCTAGCTCCCCAGTCGCTGTTTCATTTCTCAGCTCTCCCTCCTCAATTACTGTAAAAACAGTGTTTTGCTTTTTGTACTTATCCACGCCCCTTTAAATCAATTAATTATTAATTAGTAATTATTTAGTAATTATTAATTATATTACTTTTTCTATTTTTTTGCGGCGACTTCTCTGACAATTTTGTTTGTTAAAACTTGAAAATACACTTTTTGTATTTTGCTGAAATTCTTCAAGTTTTTGGGGTTAGCCAAATGAGCAGCTCAGCCTTCAAGGCCTCACTAGAGGCCTTGCCCAGCAACCGCAAATTTAACAAGAGAAACATTAGCATTGAAGTCAGCAGCCTCCCCTTACGTCGATTGGTAAATACACAAAGGCATAGGGGATCTCTTTGAGGCCCTTAGGGGATTGAGGCCCTAAAAACTTTAGACCCTTAAAGGATTGAGGCCCTTAGGGGATCGCTTTGAGGCTTTTAGGGGATTGCTTTTGAAGCCCTTAGGGGATCGCTTTTGAGGTTTCTAGGGGATCGCTTCTGAGATTTCTAGGGGATCGCTTTGAGGTTCCTAGATGATCGCTTTTGAGGTTTCTAAGGTATCGCTTTTGAGATTTCTAGGGGATCGCTTTTGAGGTTTCCAGGGGATCGCTTCTGCCTGAGGGTAGGCATGGAGCTGCTCGCTGTCTGCCAATGGGTGCGGATGTGCCTCAGGCCCTCGAGGCCACTTTGGTCTCGTTGGTTTGAAGCCTCGGCTGCATGCGTTGCTGGGAAGCCCCAAGGAGCCAGGCCTCTTCAGTAAGGACTTTGAAATGTTGTCTGCTTTTTATTGTCTCTCTTTATGTGGACTCCTATGTGTTATATTATTAGTTTAATAGTTTATTTATTTATTTATTTATTTATTTATTTATTTGTTTATTTATTTATTTATTTATTTATTTGTCTGCCTGCATCAGCCAGTGCTTGTTTTCATTGCCAGCAAAGGTCAAAGCAAAGCGGTGGCCTGGCTGTCCTTTGCTGAGATAGTCTCCATCAAGATATTCTTGTCTGTCTCCTTTCGGCGTAAAACCTCTTAAGAATTCGTTTGTTTGTCGAGTTTAAAGTCCTCATTCATGTCTCTGCTCCCCTTCCCCTTTGTCTTTCTCGCTCTCAAGTTTATTCTGTCTGCATACGTAGGGTGAAGGGCCTCTCTCTCCTTCTCGATTCTTCTTGGAACCTCAAACCTCATGCATTTTAGAATCACATCTCCTCTTCTCTCTGGATTTAAACTTTTCTATTTTGTTATTTTCGTTTTGCTGCCGGCCTCCTTAGTTCCGCTTGGCCCTTCAACTGCATGCAGGCCTTAAGGCCTCAAGGCCTTAAGGCTTGTTTTGGGCGTTAAGGCCTCAAGGCCTTGTGATCTTCAGCCTTGTGGCCTTGTGGCCTCAAGGCCTTGGCCTCACCTCCCGATCCCCTTGCCTCGATCCCAAATTCCCTTGGGAGTTTTGTTAAAGATTCTACTCTCTAACATATTTATATTTCTGCTGGCCCCACAAGGAGACAAGAAGCTGCTTTTGATTAAAGTTAATAAACTGTTTAATATTGGCTTTGCTTAAACCCTTTTAAATGTCTTGGGGGAAGATCACAAAATCCACGAGGGGGCAGAGGCATGCGCCTCAGCCATCAGAGGAGCTACGTGCACTGCAGATTAGTAGTCAGAGCATAAGCTGTATTATTAAATAAATTATTAACACAATTATTAAATAAATTAGCAACAAATAACTAGATAGATGGAGAGTCCTAGGTAAATTATTGATCAGATCAGTAGGTAGGTTGGTAGCTAGCTGTGTTGTGGGTTGTTCAGTTGGATGCATTTCAGATTGGTGTTTGCTTGAAACTTTTTGTTTAGCATTTAAACAAAGAAAAAAGTATGGCAGGTACGCTTGGCAACACCCCAAAGGGTCCTGCGAGTCAGAGGAGGAGAAGCCTTTGTATTGAAGCACTAAAGGACTAAATAAATAAATAACTAAATGCTCTCCAAAAAGCGTCGTTCCCTTCTGTCTTGCAAGCCCCAAAAGAAGCAGGCGGCCAGGGGATGAGACAAAGATATCACTTGCCTCTGCAGCCTCAGCATGCACACACACCCATACGCACACACACTATCGGAGGAGCTGGGCTGCTGCTCCTCACATAAAACACGATAAATGATTCTCTGCAAGCCGACTTATCGCTTTAAATTAATTAAAATCACATTATGAGTAGAAAACAAATACTGCGAAAACGAAGGTACGCAGTAACATGCTGCCTTCAGTGTATTACAGCTGGCTCTGTTTCAGCGGTTTAAGCCAGTATTTGTAATTCCCGTGTGTAGATACACAATAGAATGCGTATATTTAATTAAAATTTAAATATTTAAAAGCCAAGGAAAAGGTTTTTGATGAGGCAGCTAGTACACAGCGAAGGTCGAGGAGAGCAGTGGAAGCACGCAGATGCGCAGAGGCTCTCTGCCCCTCGCATGCTGGAGGAGGCAGCCGGTTTGTTGTTGTGTGTTAAGAGAATCTGTGGGGGGCAAGTGGGAATTAGTTGTGGGGTTTTGCAAAATCAGCAGTATTAGGATTTATTTTTCTTTCCTGCTTGGCTGCTGCTAGCTTAACCCCCCCATATCCCATCCCTCTTTGTATTTGTTGGCTCTTCACCTCATTCATAAAGAGGCAGAAGGGGGCAGGCAAATTCCGCCTTTCTTTGCGCCTTTTTGTTCCACAAATTGGAAATTTTAAACATTTTTCAAACAAGAAGCACGAAGGCTTTTTGTTTATCTATTTCTTTCTCTCTTTTGTGTACCTCCTCCGCCTCTCTTGGTGACGCCAAGGCACTATCACTGTTCAAGTGTACAGGCACCTCTTTTCGGTCTATCAGAAGCTCATTCCCTTATTTTCTGTTGAGTGTTTTTCTCTTGTTTTTGGCGGCCTTTGCTTCAACCGCTTTCTTGTGTTTCCACTTCTATATTTCCGACTTTCTACGTGTACTTCCCGAAGAACCGTGCTATGACCGCATGCGTGTGCACAGAGGCAGCCCTAAGATGCATTTGGTGGAAAACTGTGGCATTTAAGAGAAATTTTTGAGTTGCATGCAGTGCACCTGGTGCTCTTGAATTGGTTGTCTGCAATGGCGCGGCCAACGCATTGGTCAATTCCGACTTGACCGCTGAATTGGTAATCCTCCTTTTGAACACAAGAGAGCAGTCCACGATGCAATCCGAAAGGCAGCAGTTTTAAAGCAGAAGGCCCTAAGAGTCGTGTTTCTCAGCTACACTACCCGCTCGCTTTTTTCTCTGACATCTTTCTCCAGAGGATCCTATCTTTCCCCTTTTCCCTGAGACCTTGTTGATGTTGTGTCCTTAACGAGGTTGGTTTTATTATTCGGATTTGCACTTTTTTCCCCGGCTGACCTTCGTCTTAGCCGCAAGCAGCAAGCAGCTCTCCTCCCGCTCCCCCTCTGGTTCTCATGGCGGCGTCTGTGCCTCTGCTGGTAGACGCAGGCTCCCTGCGGCCTGGAGTTGTACCTGGGATCGTGTCTACCCATTTTTTCCATTCCAAAGAAGGGGCAGAGATGGCAAGAGAGAAATCAGCAATGACAAGGGAGGCCTCCTTTGAGGCCGAGGAAGGGGGCAGCTGTGCATGCAGCTGCAAATCCACAGCTGCACGTGGAGGAGAAGACCCTAAGAAGACCTTGTTATTATATGATGCTGCAACAGCGACAGCAACAACAAATCCTTCTCTTGTCTCAGCCGTGGCCTCTCTCCTGCAGCACCTGGCAGCCCAAAACAAATCTGAAGGCTGTGGGGCCCCCTGCTTTCTCAGTGCGACAGAGCCTCTGATAAGCGTACCTGATTACTTGGAGCGTCTTGCGAGGTTTTTTCAATGCAGCCGGGAGTGTTTTGTTTTGGCGCTGATATATATCGACAGACTGCTGCTAGGGAACAGCCACATTTGGCTCTGCCCTCTCAACGTGCACCGTCTCTTTGTTACGTCTCTGATGGTGGCGGTGAAGTTTGCTGATGACACTTTCTACTCCAACGCGTACTATGCAAAGGTGGGGGGCCTACCGCTGAGAGAGATGAACCATTTGGAGGCGACTCTTCTTCGCATGCTGCAATTCCGGCTGCAAGTTTTGCCATGGGAATTTCACAAGTTTTTAAGGTTGATTCTCACTTCTCCTTTCAATTCGTCTTTCAGATCCCGCTCCATTTGCTGCGCCCACAAGGCCGGAAGTTCGGCTGTATGTACACCTGAAATGGTAGCGGACTGCATGCGCAGCGGTAAACTGCTGCAGCAATGCGGCCATTCTTCTTCTCCATCCCTAGTTTCTACGTCCTATTTTTCGGGCAGCTCGCAGTCTGTGTCCCCGCCCTCAACGCCTGACGGCTCTCTTGAAGCGAAATCTCCTGCTGCTGAAGAAGAGCCGCAGGTGCAGCGCCAGCCAAACTGTGGGGCTGCCGCGCTGCATGCGTTTCAGCAGCAGCAGCAAGGGGGATACGGCAGCAGCAGTTGCTATTTTCCAACAGATCAGCTGAAAAGAGCTGCTGATGATGCTTAGCATCGTGCATACAGACGCAACGAAAACAGCAGGTGCCCTGCGAGGGGCCCCCCGTCAGGGGCCCCCTCAGGAACGGGTAGGCTGCTGGGGTGGGGCGCCAGGGGGCCCCCGGCACTATCTAGAATCTGCATCTGTGGAGGCAGTGACCAGTCCGTCTCCTCTCTCCCCGCGGCAGAGCTCGGTGTAATGCTACCTTCTTCTTGGAAGCAAGACAGCCGGAAAGCAAAACCTGCTTTCAGTGGTATTGAGTCAATGAGGCTTGTCTTGCCTGTGGTTTTTGTTGTGCGTTTATTGGGGAAGGTCAGCTAGCCGGTGAAAAGCCCGTTGGCAGAGACTGTCGATTGGCGTTGAACATCCATGGGGCGATCGACGGCTAAGTGCATTCTTTTCTGTAGGGTGCAATTTGTAATGCCCTGCGAATCAAATGGCGCTTAAGTCGCAAGTCGTGTTTGTGGCGTCTGGTGTGGCCTCGCTCGCATTTCCCATTTAAAATATTGTTCAAACGAACCAGCCAATTTCTTTTAATTATTTTCAATGATGAGTATGAGCAGTAGAATGGGGCAGGCAGGCACACGTCAGTCAGGTCAAGCGTTTCGGGAGTTCAATGCAACAAAAGAAGCTGCGCCTGGGGACTGTCGAAACAGCATCCGAGGAGTTTAGTGATTTAGTGCGAATACATATAGTAATTATAGTTCTTGCTTTATATGCAGAAGTGATTATCTGTAGGAGAGGTTTCGGATGTGGTGAATGGTCGAAATCTCGGCGGTGTCGGTACACCGCAAGCGTAGCCATGCATCTTCATGAGCAAAGAGCGTCTGTCTGGTGCTACACAATTCATATTCTCCTGCCTTCCTGCGTTCTTATGCAGACCGGTTGTTATAATTTGCTTTATCGCTGAAACTCGAAAAACTTTCGAGTTTTTGATTTCTTTTTGCGGAAAGTCGACTTGCACTAAATTGATCTCGTTTTAGCTAGCATTTGCAGTTCACCACAAATTAAAGTCAAACTAAATTCAATTGCTGATTCTGCAGCTACCGCTGGAGTACAGCATCCACGATGGCGTGTAACACCGCAGGCTCCTTCCCTGTGGCCGCCACGGTGATACAGTTTGCTGCCCGCATGCTCAGAGTGTTTGTGGCTGCGCGGACCCAAACTCTCCCGTTGAAACCCACGGCGATTTCAAAGGGAATTTTGCTGCCTAGCAGCTGCAGCACGAGACTTTCCCGACATAAAAGGCTGCAGCAAAACGCAAAATGTGATATATATATATATATGTAGGTATATACGGACAAATATAATATGCATTTATATGTTTATATGTTAATACATAAATACATAAAAATATCAATAAATATATGTATATATGATTAATACGCACATTCCTGTTCCATAAGAAAAACGATGAAATTTGCCTTTTGAATTGAAATTCCCGCCAAAAAGCAGGAAAATGCGTCTCGGCAGCGGCAGCAGCAACAGCAGCAGCAGCAGCAGCAACAGCAGCAGCAACAATAGCAATAATATTTGTTGTATTTTTGAATTACCTGAGTGCGAATGGGATGGGAAGGTCAATAACAATTCCGTCTCTCAATTCCCCCAACACCTTCTCGCTGCTGGTCCACGGTTTGCTGCAGTTGCTGCTGCAGCAAGTAACGTCCGCACCCAGCAAAGGGGACAGATGCAGCAGCCGCAGCAGCAGCACAGAGCCGACGCTCAGCTGCGGCTTGCTTCTCCTTGTGGCTCCTTCAAAACCGGCAACTGCTGCTAAGCGGGCTGGCGACCCAGACCGGATGTTCACCTGAATACACAAAAACCATCCTAAACCCTAAACCCTAAACCCCAAACCCTAAATCTTATTCGATACAAGCAGGGATTAGCATGATAAAGCGTCCACATGCTAATGTATATATATATATATATATATATGTGCATGTGGACAGACCAAGCAAAAGCAGCTTTAAACGGTTTATGATACCAAGCTATAAATGCCGCCATAAAGGCAAACGGACACGCCCATGCGAAACAGCGAGCTACTCTCTTTAGGTAGCTAAATAGGTAGCTAACTAGCTAGCTATGGCAGCAACAGAAAGTGAAAAATGTTGGAGTTTAGAGGCAATCGGTTTCTTACGGCATAATATTCGGATCCCTTTGAAGCCACAATGCCAACGACAATATCCCCAACCCTTGGGGTGTATCTGTTGTTGCTGCTGCTGCAAACATAAGTAGGACCGTGGGGAGGCAGTACATGTCTGGGCATGAGAACAGAAGCCGTCCTTGCTTTAGTGCAAGGGCCTGCCCCTTCCACCTCCACTGGAAAGTCGTGACGTTGTTGTTGGGGTTGGTTTGTGCCAGAGTTCGTGGGGTCTGCATGCATTCCACTCCAATCAAAACTTCGAGCGGTCGCTGCGGCGGCCGAGCCAGCGAGGGAAGCGGCAGCCGCTGCCTCTGCCAAAGTGCTTTCTGCTGGCCTAAGAATGGGAACAAAATCCCCAGGGAGAAAAACGGGAAGTTCTGATGCCGCCATAGTGTATTTAAATGGCAGATCGACGCGTTCCCCTCATGAACCAATCCGGCGACCTGCCTATACACCTGAATGTGCAATCAGGCAGAACCGTTTATGAAGCCACAGAAAAATGCTGCATTCACCGCAATATCCCAGAAACAAACACAGAAATGGATTTAGACCCCAGGATGTTGCCAGTATTCGCAGTTTCATATTTTGGCCAGATCACCACCAAAGACATGCAGCCCTCCCCCCCATGCCAAGAGCCCAGGGAAAATGCACAAAAAAAAATTTGCAAGGCGTACAGCAGAAAGTCAGTTGCGGCGGTAGTTTTTCACTTTCACGACTCGACCAGAGATGAGAAACTTCTTTATTTGGCAGTCTGCACTGGTGCCCAATTATTACACTAAAGAAACGCCGCAAAGGGAAAACCATCAGCCCTAAAAAATACATGAAACGAGAAAATTCGCATTTTGATCATCAACTTGCTGGGGCTTACTCAATGAAAAGGAGGCCCCACGAAGACCCATCACTTGTTTCTCCCTATAAGAGAAAATGCCTGGGAAACGACTAACCCAGCGGCATTTTTTTTTAAAATTAATTAATGTAGTATATTTATTTATGAAAAGACATTTAATTCTTTTTTTTGAAAAAGGGGGGAATACGAGTAGAGCAGCTAGGGTATTTTATCGATTCCGTGTTGGATCGTGTGGTGTGCTGTTTGTTGTTTAATGAAAAAAAAATTATTTTTTCTCTCTAAATCAGAAACAATGAGCTCTAAACTGTGAATTATTTTTGGTTTCTTCAATGACAAATATATTTCCAGAGACATGGGGCAAACCCCCAGCCTTTTCTGCTACCCAAGTCTCGCCAGAAGGACAAGCTCGGCAAATACACCCCAATGTACACCCCAATTCGCCTTGTGCAGACAATTCTCAGAAAGCATGCACTTTGGGGCCAGGGCCAGTTACTGCGGGGGCCCCTGCAACGGGGGCCCCTGCAACGGGGGCCCCAATCGATGAAGACGTAGAAGCTTCCCCTGATTTGCGGGTTTACACAGTCGACGGATGCCCAAGCGCAAGCAGCGAGCTGCTGGTGCGTCGGCCAGCCAGCTAGAAAGAGACAAATATGATGTTTGTGCTAACCGCGAGAGAAAGCGGAGACTTTGCGTGAATAAACGGCTAGCAAAGACTGATTTGACCATGCGATTGGCCAGCGAAAAGGATGAGGAATTATGCCCATAAAACTCAGATGTTCAAGTCTGTCTGCTTGCAAGTTTCATGGTTTGCCTGCCTCAGGTAAAGGAAGGAGAATACGAAGGCGGCTTTGCTATTTGGGAGTGCACGTGGGACATGCTCGGATTTCTCCAGCAAAAAGAAGGAAATTGCTTTGCCGCAATTCAACGGTCGGTAGCCAGTGGACACGCACTAGAGCTTGGTGAGTGCCATGATATCTGCCTCCTCAAACTACAACTTCTGTTCATACACCTGGAGCGATCCGCATGTGCAAGAGGCAAGCCCCATGAAGTTCTCATTCAATTTCAATATGCACTCTTCTGCATGCAGGTTGCGGCCATGGGCTACTCGGCATTTGGGCGCTGCAAAATGGAGCCTCGGCTGTCGTTTTCCAGGACTTGAATGATCGAGTTAGTTTAATAAACTCTTAATTAAAACAACTACCAATTCCAAAACTGTTATTTAATTTAACATGTTAAGTGGATGCATAAATCGTGAACAGGGAGAGGAACAATGAAAGCTGCACTGATATGTGAACATACATAATACTATCTTTGTTTCTTTGATAGAGTTCATATTATTATCCTTGTTTTTTCTATAACTAGCACGGGCGCGTTTATTTAATTTATAAATCTTGTGCTCTAATGCGTCTCAGGTTTTGCAAGGCGCCACTCGCTGGAACATCCTGAGAAACTTCAAAGAAAAACACAGAGATCATTCCGATGATCGTCAGCCCCGTTTTTGTCATTTATCTTCACTTTTCCTCGCCTCTAGAGAAGAAGAAATTTCTCCGCTTGACATTGAAAAGGAAGCTTTAATTGCAGCAGATGATCAGCAGCGATTTTCCCTGTTAGACGGCAGCGTGCTTTGCCTGACTGCTGCGTGGGAGAAATTTCCTGCCTTGTTTTGTTCATGTAAAAAAGCATTTAATGAAGAGATTCAATATCATCTTATTTTCTGCGCCGAGGGAATTTACAGAGAACAAACTTTCGCGCCTCTAGCAAACCTTTTCGTGAGGCTACTGACACCCGACGGACTTGCACTTGTAGCATCCAAGAGGTAATTGAGAGACAAAAATAGAAATGTTTGGGCTGCGTTTCTGCATGTTTTAATTATATTTAAACTTATATTTTATGGGCAGATTTTGGGGTAAATATGTATTTATTATTTTCGTTAAGAGCGCAGATTTAGCACAAAAAACACAGTGGTGGTTTGTTTGCAGGTACTACTTTGGTGTTGGCGGCGGCTCCTTGGCGTTTCTCTTGTTTCTCAGAGAGAAATTTTTAGCACAACTTGAAGTGGAAGTTGTCAAGACCTTTAAGGGCTCAAATTCAAACAATTTTCGAGATATTCTTTTCATTAGAAAGCGTTAATTCCCCTTTTAAGCAACATGACGAGCTGGTTTTCCTTTGCTCCCAACAAGAATAGCAATCGTTTGTCTTTGCTTTTTGGGTTAGAGAAAGAAACAGGTCAAAGATTCAATTAGGTGGGAAACACATGCGTCGCTGCGTGGCAAACAAATACACAAAAGGAAACCAACTCCGACACGGGCTTTTCTAGAGCTACACTAAGCTTTTATGTATATATATATATATATATATACCTAGTTTCAAGCCTGCCGTTGGCACGGCAAGCGTCTAGCCAAAGTGCGGATGCTTTTGAACCGAGTGTTGGCTGGCCGAAAAGGCTGCATCTCGGGGACCGCCTCTTCTAACCCATCCCAAATAATAAATACAGTAGACTACAAAGAAATGATGCCTCTATTGTAGAGAGCATCGCGAATGCGTGCTTGTTGTGTGAGAAAATATCACTGTTGTTCTACTGACAGATAAGGGCTATCTATTCATTTATTTCTTCTGCGAATTGACTCAATTGGCCCTAAGCAGTGCAAACAGGGTGGCTTAACGGCAGCCGAACGCCGCAGCACAAAGTACACCAGGCCGTGCAGAAGACCCTCCGTTGGTGCTAGTTGATTTTGCTAGCACTTGGGGCATGCATGCAGTTTCGGTTTGTTTGTTTGTTCCGGTTCATTTCTACGGACTCCCTTCAAGGCCACTGCTTCGTTCGGTTGCAAAAGGATCAAACTTCAAATCTTTAAACGCTTGCAGCATCGACGCAACGCGCTGCCAAACGACTGGATCGGATGGTCGCTGGTGTCGAACAGTTTTTCGTCCTGAAGAAATTCCACCAACGACGTTCAATGCGTTCACCTTCTCCGTTTCGCCCTGCCCAGTTACCCCTGCAGATAAGCACAAGAAACACAAACAAACAAACAGCACTCAGAGCGTCTCTTTACGGTGTCTGTACACTCAAAATCAGCGCTGCACGAGCACCAGACTTTCTCTCTCTATCTCTGAAGAAAATAGGACTACTGACAGTGCCACAACTACAACAGAGAGACGTAGATATTTAAATTGAAATAGAAATGAATACATTCTTTGCATCCCACCTGGCCGCATATGCTCAGGCAAAAGGGTAATGCCCAGTTCCGGGAGGAGCAACGAGTGAGCTGGTTCATTCATATTCCACTCTGCGACTTTGATAAGACTGTTAAGCGCGCCCCTGCTTGTCTTGCCGTCTTCCTCGGGCAGCCCCTCCACTTCCATAAGCCACTTGCTCAAGGACATGCACACGTCAATAACTACAGAACTCTCTGTGTGTTTGCATAAGATTCTCAGACTACTTGCCCAGGCGCCCAAGGGGGTGATGACGCCGTCTTGCATGTTGATGTTGGGGTTGCTGCTGCTGCCTATCATATCGGGTTTGGGTTTTGTCTCCTCGTATATGTTCTCTGTGTCGCTGCCGGCGATGCTGCCGACTGCAGGCGCGTCTTGGCTGGGAGGCAAATTTTCTTCTTGTAAAAACAGTTTTAAATCCTCAACTGTTTGCTTGTTCAAAGCGCCCATTTTCAAAGCGGAAGACAAAGGGGCTGGGGGTTCCGTCGGCTGTGCGTGCAGCTCGACAGACAGCTCAGGGAGCATTGTAAATTCTCTTTGCATCCTCCTCTGCACCAAATCTCCAGCTAGACTATTTCTCGTTTGTACTAGATGTAATTGTTGCTCAACGACCTTTTCCTGGCTATGTCCTGGGGCGAGAGAGTCAGCCGAGACGGAGGTCTTTGATTCTTTTCGTCTGTCTGACCTTGGGAAAACCCACGAAGACATTCCCAGCACAAGTGCGCGCCCCAAGAAAAACGTTAGGCTTTCAACTTCTTCAGACCCTGCAGATGCCCAGTGCGCAAGCTGGTCCTTGTACCAGCACCCGATGCTCAGCACCGGCATCAGTTCCTGCATAGTCCCTGGGGCCCCGTTTGCTGCATGCACAGCGACGGCCTCCTCCACAGCCTCAATGCAACTGGCCAGGGGAGTCTCCGTGCCTTCATGCAGCCCGCAATGGCTTTGGTGAAACGCCGCAAACGCATGCAAAGCATCCACTGCATCTGCGTACACTAAAGTGTCATTCAAGTCCGTCCTGGTCCTTAGTGGACCGGCATAATGCTCCAACGCCTGAAGGCCAAAACAAATGGATATTCGCAATAAAATACAAAAATAGAACATTATACAGAAATAGATATGACAGGATATTTGTTTAGATTGCCAACAACTGCTGCACAGGATGAAGTGGCCTCTGTGTCTACTTAAACATGAATTAATCACGCCTCTTCGTAGATGCTGGTTTATGTACAGACAAGCAGCTACTTATGGTCTTCCGTGTGCCACTTAGTGCATGTAGAAGTAAATCAGCGGCGAAAACAAATGTGAAGGGATTGCCCCTAGGGAGAACAAGAGAGGCAGATGAAGTGTACAGACACTGGAGTTTTGAAACGCACTAAAACGTCAGCGAGCATCTCTTGCACCATCGTCCGTTGCCAGCAGTGGGTGGGGGGGCCCAAAGAACGCAGATCCCTCACGGCAGCAATAACAAGAGAAATAACATCCTGAAGCGGCATCATTCCCAAAATGAAGCTGGACAACCCAACCCCCAAAGTGCTCCGATAGCACGAAAACGGCACGCCCAAAGGAACGCCCACCCCCTGCTGAGTCGTCCCCGTCACCGGCGTGCGGCGAGAGACGGGATGCACTATTGCCTTCTGCCGGAATGCTGCGGAAACAAAACAAAAATAAACTCCACAACAAGGCGAAGCATAAATCTATTTCTCTCTTCTTCGTCACTTCAATCTTTAGAAGCTTCAATAAAAATAGTTCAGTTTAATACAATAATCTTGGGCAGAGAAAACTGCGACAGAAAATCGCCAAATATGCAAAAGTGGTGCTACAGCCAAATCTGCATTTGGGGTGTACGTACACCTCAGTTTCTCACCTGCTCTGTCGATATGATCAGAATTTGGGGAGAATCTTTTCACGGACCAGTTGGTAACTTTGGATGCAAGTTTGCTGCTGAAACTCGCAATCTGTCTTGCCACTCCTGTGTCTTGTGGTGTAGGGATTGTCTCCGTGTGCAGTTTGGCCACGTGTACAAACACCAGAGTAGGAGGAAGGGGCTGGAGTGGCGTTTGGTGTCCGTTGATTCTCGCTCGCAAAGCTAGCATTTGCTGGCGCAGGGCAACCGAGAAGATCTGACGCACATCTGCGGCGATCTGCACGCCAGCGGCATACGCTGTCTGATCGTCCAAGTCGGCAAACGTTGACACTTTTTCCCCCTGATTCACGTATGCCACTACTTCATAAACCAACTGCACGGCAGGGACCTGATGCTGTCCCGCTCTGCAAACACACGCAGCTCAACATCTCCAAATTTATTATATTCTCTCTCTTACTGCATGTTTTGGCTTTTGTTTCTTTTCGTTTCTTTTCGATAATGTCGAGTAGTTGCGATGTCTTGGACATAACATATGTACTGGATTCTACGGTGTATATACACCGTGCACACGTGCCCACACAGTCGCATTTGCCTTGTTTATTTTGGCAGAGCCCAACGAGCTCCCACTTCATTATTGAATTTCCTGATGATTGATAAATCTGATGAGTGAATAAAAAGAATTTAATAAACAAACAAAATCAAAAAAGTTCTCACTTGATGAAGAAGGAAACTGCATGCTGAGGCAAATTGTTCATCCTGGGATCTGCCGCTGCTTCAAGCTCCTTTTGTCTATCGGCGAAGACAGAGTGCATGAAGACAGCAAGTAAACCCTCCGGGTTCTTTAACGCCATGCCTGCTGCTGCCTCAGGATCCTTCTCGCCTGTGTCCCCAATCACCACGGCGTAGGTGCCCGGTGTCACCGCCTCTGTAAACCCTTCCACCTTGGCAGCTCCCCTTGCATGTTGGGAGGAGAGAAAGTGCATAATCCTAACTGTATTTCGATATCCCAAGGGCCAACGCTGAACATGTTTGCCGTATACATGCTGTGCCCCCGAGGTGAGAATACCTTCAATGTCGGTGTACAGGGAGGCTGGCCTGGTGAAAGAGGCAAGGACAGACGTGGACGCCCGCGCTGTTAAAATCCCTGGGCTGCGGGGAAGCTTTGGGACTGCATGCAGCTCCACTGGGCAGTTGTGGGTCAGAGGAGACCGCAGCGGGATTGGGCACTGCTCTATCGGAATGCGGACTCCCTTAGGGGAGCACGTGTGGCGCCCCAAGGCCAAGAAAAAGAGACAGGTGCCAATGCCAGGGTAAGGCAGTCCCCTGGCCAACTCGCCGTCTACACCCCCCATGTGCTTCCCGAAGGCAGTCATGGAGCCTGAAGACCAGAGAGTGTCATCCAAGTCGGTTAACACCAGTATGTTTCCAAATGAGGGACCAATACGGGAGAACACATTGGCCTCCAACAAAGCCGGCACCAAATCAACGCCCCCTGATGCATCATGCAGGCTGGGAAGCGGAGGCACGCTGGGCAAGATTGGAGAAGAGACAGGCACAGGCGGGGGAGAAGGGGCAACGGGAGACAGAGAAGGGGAGGCGGGGAAGCCAAGCAGATCAGCAGGCACTTGAAATATAGAAGGGACTGGAACACCACCAGGCTTATCGAACGGGCGCAGTGCCCCTGCCCCTCCGCCAAGCACGTTCTTTGTTGCTTCATCTTCAGGTGTATCTACATCTGGCGGTTCTTGGGCTGCCGTGTACAGGCAGGAACCGAGGAATACGTTGGTTATAAAAAGCAATACTACATAATGACGCTTAACAGATGCCGATACGCCAACTGGGGGAGCGCACAAAGCGAAGGTGAACGCCATATTATAACAAACTAAGCATGCAGATGCCCAACTAACATGCAGCGTTAAAAACCCCAGAGTTGAGTACTATGGGGCTGTGCTTTTTCCTTCTCCACTTGATGATGCTCATCAAGGACCTGAGCCGCCATACACTTTCTTCTTTTGAAACGCACGCTTCCTTTCTGTTTAAATAAAAAGAAACCCTAATCAACGCAGGGATCGAATCGGCTGGCACCTAGGGTGGTCTGCGATCTCGAATCTGGCTTTCATGAGATGAGCCCTGAGGCAGCAAGGTCAAAAGAGAGATGTGACATGAATAATAAGAAGACAAAATAATTAACTAACACAAGTAAAAGGGGAAAGAGGAAGCACAACGATGTGAGCAGCCAACTAAACCTCAACAGACCGAGCCAAGCCAACCCACACGAAAGCTGAGCAGTGAGGATCCACCCAAATCTTTCTTTACCATTTCCCCGATAAAATACATTTTGAAAATTAAATATGTTAAACTAGTATAATTTAGATTAACACTTCTTTGCTTCTGCTGCCCTCCTCTATTTGTAAGCACTAAGAATATCATGCTAGAGATTATGGTTGGGGGAGATAAGAAAGTTCCAACTAAATCTGCCTATCGTACTTCCAGATGATAATTCAATTTTTGTTTTTAATGCGATATTTTGGCGGTTTGTTGGCCAGGCTGCTGTCTTTGGTAGAACGCCATGGAAACTGAGGCTTCATTTCTAGGCTGTTAATGCTTGTGTTTATTCTTTTAGTTTTTTTGTTTATTATAAATTATAATTGTTTTAATTAATGGCATAAATTAGTTCCGTGGAGAAGGAATAAGCCGTTTGTACGTGAGGAGCAGCAGCCACATGCTCCTCGGATTGTGGGGATGCTTCCATGCTGGACGTACACCTGGCGTGCACCTCCCTCGCATCCCTTTGATGATATTTTTTATTATCAGATTGGCAGCAGCCCCAAAGACACAAGCGCGATAAGTCTAGACGTTTTTGGGGACGAACTATTCTCATGTCTTTGTGTTGTGTTAGTTCAAATGTTTTGTGTTAATACAAATGAGCTCCAAGCAGAGAGGCATGTAAGTGCAGTGAGCATCATCAAACGCACTTTCGTGTAGCGGGAATTTTAGTCGGGTTTTTGCCGCATTAAAGTTCCGTCTGGCCTTGGCATCTTCTTTGAGATATCTCCTTTTTGTGACAGGAAACTTTTTTACTTTTGGATGCGGCGGAGATTTGGGAAACGTCTACTTTGTACATTTGCTGTCTGTCTCAGGGCCAAAGGGCACGAGGCGCCTCTCGTCCTTTTCTGGCCTCTGCCAATGAATTCAGAGAGGCGGCGATTAACCGCAAAGTTAATCTTATAGGTCGTCAAGTCAGAAATAACTGACTGTTTCTATCGCATGCAAAGGCGTCTGCTGATTGTTTGGGCGCTCCCTGTCTATGTACCAAAAGAGGCTCTCTTGTTCTGGGTGCTGCACTGATAAAATTCTGTCTTTGAGGTATGCCAAAATGCACTTAAGAAGTTGATTATGGAGTGAGAGATAAAACCCACACGAATGAGACATCAGAAACTCTCCCCATTTTAATCTCTGCCTTCCATGCAAACAGGCATCAAGGAATTGTTGCCTCCATCCTCGTGCGAAGATCCAAAAGACCCCCAAACCCCATAGAGTCTCTTAAGGACCAAGCCACAATAGACCATTTTATTATAAAGGCTGTTGGCAATAGAATATCTTTTCTGAGTTTATACTTTTGGTATTTAAGCATAAAGGGCGATTTGTATTATATTAATTAACTTTAATAGTGAAAACACAGGAAGAGCCTTGGATGAACCCATAAGCTAGTGCTCATGCCCAAATGCCAAATGGGCATCTCGCCCCCAAACCCTAAACCCTAAATAGGCACTGAAAATAAAAATAAATAATTTATTTGTTAAGTGCCCAGTATTCACACATCTTGAGATTCCCATTTATGGCTTGGGCTCCATAGTTAACCGTATCTATGCGGCTTCGGCTTAATACCAACTTGGGCATTGAGCCAAAGACAAAGAAAACAACTATAATATAATTGCCGTAATAATAATTGTGTTCTTGGGGTATTGGGAGGTTTGCCTGCGCTTCTCACAGGTCTTGGGCTTGTAGAAAACGTGCAACATGATTCTAATTTACTTTACTTGAAGTTCCAAGTTAATTGCCGAACTGGGATTGGCGTTTTCCTGCTTAGGAAGGCCCATGGGTTGTAGGGAGCATCACTACCATTTCGGCCAAGGCGTGCTTGGCTTGAGCGCTGAGCCTATGCTCTGCTTGGGTTTTGTTCTATGGTTATTCTCGTAGGCTCTAATAAGATAAACTTATTACAATAATTAACGAAAGCCCTTAACTTAATTAAGGGAGAGTTTAGAGGGTTCGAGATGTTATTAAGGAAAGTATCGCAGAACAAGGTCGACCATGTTAAGCCTTTAAAGTTTTGAGTCAAGTAATCTATCAAAGAACTTAAATGTGCTTAAAGCTAACAGGCCATAACTTACAAGGGCGCGGGGCTGCACGAATGCGCATCCCTGTGCATGGGAAGAGTGGCTAGCAACGGGCGAGCCTGCTCTCTCGGTTTCAAGGAACTCGATGACGAGGCAGCGCCATACAGCTTGCGGCGGCTCCTTCAGCATGCTGAACGTAGATTTTGTAATTAATAAAATATAATAATAGCAATTTGTTTTGCACTGGTCTTAAAACCCTTGTACTTCTTCTAGGCTTGCTCTGTGGCCAGCTGTTTTTGTCCTGGTTTCCACTTTTCCTTTACAGTTTTGAGCAACTCAGCGTGCGCCACTGACAACTCATCACCGTCTCCCCGCGGAGTGTATGGACAGCTGTATCACGTCCTATCGCTTGAGTTCAGCCACTCGAACTAAACATTCATGCAATGTTCCCTTTTTCAGCTCCTTCCTTTCGATGTCCCATATTACCTTTAGCCTTAATAACTACTGGCTAACACCATGTGACAAAGAAACCAAATTTTTTTATTTTAGTTTCTTTCGGGAAATGGGAATTTTTCTAATGGGTGGCGTCCAATCACACAGTCTGAGTAGCTGGGCTACTGCTTCTGCTATGCAAACAATTCCACTCATAGATCACTTAAAGCATTAATTAAAGAAATTGTAATTTATAACAAAAAAAGAGGCATCAAAATACAGAACAGAAGCACTGGCACCGTACACCAGCATTCCCATATGCGTAGGGGACACTCTAAGGCTCAGCCTGGGGAATGGCAAGAGAGAGATGAATAAAGAGATGCAGACAGAAAGCTACTCTTTTTATGAGGTTGTCAAAATGACTTATTTAACTTTATTGTGGTTTTTGTCCATGCAGAACCGGTTCTACATATGGCAGGAATAGGGGCTTTACTGTCGTTTTGTGCAGATATAAATTGAGCCCTTAGGAAGTACGTAACAACGCCAGCAGCCTAAGAGGTGGGACAACCAGAAAGCGCTGCTGAGTCTCTCTGACGTTCAACAAAAAAAGTACATATTAATATGTAAAAAGAGATTTAAACGGAATATTATTTTCGCTGGGAAAAGACACTAGAACGTCCGTCCTAGCTGGCTCATTGAACCTCCTCATCATCACACAGCATCCCATTCGAATACTTATTTTGACAGGCAAAATGGATTAGCCTTGTCTGCATTTTGTTTTCCGAGAAGCCCTAGCGCTTGGGCTGCAGGGAGTTCCTCGGTGGCAAGGAACCTATTCGGCTTAGTAGGTCCGGTGCCTCTTAACACTTGTCTGTGGCATTGATTTCAAAAGAAGAATCATCTTTGCTGCTTCTATAAAACAAGTTTTTTCCATGGTGCAGAATGCCGGGGCGGATTTTTCAACTCGCCGCAGCATTCGGCGCAGCGGCTCTCCTTGCTGTCATGGATCTGAGGTGTCCATTGGCCCATACAGCTGAAATCCTGGATATGCAAGGCAAGTCAATTAAAGAAAACAAATAGCGACAAGAACAGCACAGTGTTTATGAGAGATTCCGGCTGGAATTTGCATGCTTTTCTGCTATTGGTGACCATTTGAATCTTTGGGGTGACCAGAAGGTTCAGTAGAGTAATAAGGTGCATTCGAGGTGGTTAAAAGCCTTCAACCTCTTTTAACATACTAAATAAAAATAGTTGTATTTACGTGGAACGCTAATTAAAGTGGAATTTGCGTGTTGCAGATGGAATTGGAGAGGAGGAGCCAGAGGCAAGCAGTGTCTTTCACCGGACAAAGTCTTTTTCTCATGAAGCATCCTTAAGACTAATAGTATCCAATACTAGCTACACTAAAAGTATGGCTGGTAAATTTAAGACTTCCGTTCTTATGTTCCTGTTTCTCTTCATTCGCTATCAGGAGACGTTGCAGCCATCCTTGGAGCACTCAGTCTCGAAAGTAGGTCATTTGCACCCACGTTTTTGTCCCTCATGAAAAAGATGCACGCTGCCCACGTTATTTAGCTTTTATTATTACAGCATAGCAGGCAACAGAAAGGAACGACATTATTGCAAGCTTTCGTATCGCTGCATGCGTGCTTGTGACTATTTTCAGGTTGAATTTAATATTCTCGTGAGCAAACAGGTTTTTAAAAATGGCAGGAAATCTGTGGCGTAAAGAATAGTTAGGAGGGAGCCTGCCACCAAGCCTATCTTGTCTGCGTTGCCCATCTGTTTCGTTTGTCTGTCAGTACCCGACTCTCTCCCCCACCGAGCCTATTTTTGTAAGCGTGCATTATGGCCTCGGCAGGGTGTAGTATTAACTTGTGGGTAATTTTATTTTGCATTGAACCGCCCCGTAATGCGTGCACTGGCAACACGCAAGCATTCAACCCAATGAAGACTTTATGGGTCTTTGCCGCATGTCTTGACCGTTACGTTCGTATTCAGCTTCCCGATGAGCTTGCTGCGCGTGATGAAAAGCAAAAGGTTGTAAGTGACACATTTGGCTTTAAACGTACATGAGCCACTTGCACTGCTTTCCTGGCTTGCCAGGCAAGCTGCAGGGCACTGGGTAGTGGCGTGATTAGCACTTTAAGGGCTGCGTTACTCTTGCCGTATCCGTTTATTCGGCTGTTTCTCAGCGCATGCTTGCTAAATTTGCTGCAGGAAAAGGACCGGCCAAAGGTCAGACAGTTCCTCCAGTAGCAGTAGTGCAGTTGATTACAACCGATGACTGAATGGGTTAAAGGAGACTTCTCGTATCCACTTTGCTCATGGCGCTCTCACTAAAGATAATGCTTTGCTAGTGGGCTGCAAAAAATATTTTCTTTTTGCTCACAAAGCGTAGGTTTGAGTCCATTTGGCCGCAGAGCAAATATGTGAAAATGCCGCCGCGTGTTACTGTGAGTCTCCTGAAACCGAAAGAAATTGCTTTCGTAACGCTCTTTGCCAATCGGATTCCAGACTCTGCCAAGTTTTCTGATAATTGCCAAATTATTTAAAATGTGCTTGTGTTAATATATCAGATATCGAACGTATTTAAAGTGCACGTCATTTCCGACTGTTATGTTGGAAACTGTTTATTTGACTCGGTAAACGTGTACATCCAACCGACCAATTGGTTTGTAAAGCCTGAAGAAGCTTCTTTGGAATCGTTAACGGCGGCTCTGAAACAGCGCACACTCGGCCTTATTAAGATCAGAGACCAGGCAGCTACAATGCATCGCAACTTCCTTACTAGGATACCCACATCTTGGTTTTCCAGGATGAAAGGTCGGCTCATGGCGAAAGTCGGCTCCGTTTGTTTTATGCAACCGACAGTCTTTCAACGCCCCAATGCCTCTGCGAATATCCGAATGCTGAGAACCCACAAACAGGCCAAATTGCAAAGTCTCTTTGAAAGCAGTGAAAGGGAGACTTTTTTCGCTTCTTCCAGGAACAGTCTTTCAAAAAACCCTAAAAGGATCAAACTAAGTGATATAATTACAGATAAAGTCGAATATTCACGGTCTTTGCAAAAAGCTCCACAGAATCTCTTTGGTCTCTGCAGAATGCCGGTACGCTCACTGGGCAATATACCCATTATAAGCACCAACTACTGGTCCTCTGAGTGGCTTCGATCGATGAATGTTTAAGTCGTTCTTTCTCGTGGCCACTACGGCACTGAAAATTCCATAATGTTGTATTCCTGGTTTCAGAGAAACAACATGTTGAGGCGTCTGGCGGAGAAGAAGTTTGTGCTTTGCCTTGTGGTTCTGAGAAATGGCGCTCACATTGTGGATAGCTGCAAGGTGTGATCTATTAAGCCTAGCCCTGTTCCTCGTAGACGGTTGTATACAGGCAGCTTGCCACACTCGTGGGAAGACAGCACTCCACTTTGCATACGAAAATCGAGGAAACCGGCACTGGTTTTTGCATTCTCGCTCAGGATCTACCAGTCGACGATATTCATACGATGCAAGCTGTTTATGAGATCCACCGTCGCCTAAATGACCCCTCGCTACAGGTACTTTCAAATTTGCTTGAGTACAGGAAAACCATTCAAATGCATTCCCATGCAGCTGACTGCCAATCAGATCCACTGCCAGCTAAACGACTTCTCACTGCCTTATTCTGTGGGTAGAACAGAGCAAACCCCACAGCTATTTTATCAAGTTCTCTGTCTTACAGATGCTGGGATATGTTCCTACAACTCTCCCTCCAGACCAACCAGAGGTGAGATAATCTAAATTGAGATTTAGTTTCGTTTCCCCTACTGCACCATGACGCGCACTTTCTTAAACGACTTCATTCAGTTGGCTTTCCCCACTGCCGTGATGTCGCATGCATGTCTGCAAGGGGCGTTGAGACTCAAAACGTTGTCAGATGTAAAAGTTGTTTGCTTCCTGATTCATTCTGTTGTGGCTTGCAAATATTTCCAGATCATCTCGGCGTTTGTCA
This sequence comes from Eimeria falciformis, assembly GCA_002271815.1. NCBI lineage: Eukaryota > Apicomplexa > Conoidasida > Eucoccidiorida > Eimeriidae > Eimeria > Eimeria falciformis. Next base: position 290,056 of record NPHX01000301.1, read on the forward strand.
GGACTCTACAACCACCATCGCCAGCTGACACTAATGACAAAGTACGCACTCCTAGCGCTTCTTATAGTGAACTCTACGCTTTAAGGCGTCACCCAGCTTATGCCACTCGTACAGCTCTATTTCAGTTTAACTCCGAAAAACCCTTTTGTTTGAAGCTGAACACATGGCGGCACAATAGAGGCTGAAACCCGATTTTGACCCTTCACATTACCCGTCTGTTGTTCGTTCTTTTGCAGGCTTCAACTGACGAATGCGTGGCCCATGTCTCGCAACACCTTACCCAGATAGAGAAGCTCCATTTAATAGACTTGTGGCGTACAGCAGAAACTAATAAACCCATAATTTCGGAATTGGTACTGAGGTCCATGATTAAGTTTGCACACTTTGTTACGCGGGATATCGCCCCTGCGAACGCTCCGGAGCATGGTTTTTCATTGTTAAAACTAGCGAATAAGTGGATTCGCACATGCGAACTTATTCGTGAGTTTAACACGGCCGTTTCTTCCTGTACAAATCCTACATTTCGGACTATATACTTTCCACAATATGAAACTAAGGTCGTCACTCTACCTAAGGAGTCGCTGACGGATCTCCTGAACCAACTTAAACTAATTCTACTCATCGACATTCCAGCTATTCACAGGTTAGTCAACATTATATATATGTATATATATATATGTATATGCTTTCCCCACCGCGAGATGCCTCAAATTCAAACGGAACTCATGCAAGTTCCTGCACGGATCTCCATGGTACAAAGTGACTTTCTTTGGGATCCACAAGCGTCTTGAAACGTAATAATCCGTTGGCGTTTGCGGTGCCTACGAGACCTGCAGGCTTTTGCTTAGCGGAGCGTATATATTCTCTTGGACTTTGAATCCCCGAAATGTCCTAGACGACCTGACAAAGGAAGACATTTCCAATCACATAGAAGAGACGCAGAAGCTGCTGAATAACTTTGCTACCGAACAGCTCTCCGATGATAACGCGCGGGTAAGTTTCCCAATAGCAGCTCTGTTAGAGGCCGCCAGCTGGGCTGAGAAAAGGACTCAACACGGCCAAGCTTTCACTTATTTTTTTAAGGTTAGGGCATGTGAAACCCTGAAGTATTTTGCTTCAATTAGTCGATCCTAGCATAACTGTTGCATGTCCGAGCAGCACTTGGGTCTGTTCTCAGTCAGTGATGTCTTGTAAAGCAAGTTCACACAAAGAATTTGATTATTTGGCTTTTTGGTTGCAGGCAACAGTTGGAGAGTATGCCAGCAAAGTTCTGCGGAAGGCAAAACTTATTGTGACTATGGATCTGTCTCCTACGCTACAATGGAGTGTTGTCCGTACCTTGCTGGTTGTGCCCTTTTGGCTATTCGCATTTGGTCGGCACTGCGGGCCGGCAGACAAGCACGCGGCGTTCAAGATGGGCTACGGACTTTGTCCGTATCACATGCTCCCATACGTAAGAAGCATCAAAACTAAACATCAGCACGGTCCCTTATTCTTAATCTTCTCCGAGAATAAGCACTCATTAAGGGCGGGCGGGGCTCGCTAACGAACTACATATCTAAAGTCGCGATCGTCATCAGGCTATTAAACGGGCGTATACTTCTTCTGTGTATATTTTGAATTGTGAAACGTGAGGGCGCTGCTTTCCTTCAGTTTGTGGAAGAGGCGACGCGTGAGGCTCTTAAGCAAGCTAACTTAGCAGGCTGGGCTAAGGGGCGTATCTCTACGGCAATTAAGCGTCTTGATGTCAGAACTCTTCCGGAGAGGGCAGGGAAACGCGCAAATGTCTTTCTGGAGCAACATATAAAAGACTTAGCAATCAGTAGTCCCGAGCTATTTCAACTTCGACGCCGCAAAATATACAAGGTTTTTCCTTCGTCTGCTGCTGCTCTCAAAAACGACTATAGTAGTGTTGCACAACTCACGAGGAGCATATAATAAATATCGCCTGCAGGTCTGATTGCAGTGGGTGTGTGCTGGGCTATGTAGATACTTCTAGCTGCGCTTATTGCAAGTCAAGATAACTCCTCATCCCTGTAGCTGCACTCGGCAGCGTTGGACACTAGAGGGGAATGCTTATGCGATGGAGAAAACTCGCGGCGCAAAGATTTATCTCGTCTGCTCCTCAACTTAACCGTTACCGGTTGGCTGGCTGCAAGCGTAAAATTTGAAACCAAAGATACATTTCCGGAGAAACTTTATTTGTTTCCCGTTTTTTCAATTGTACAAGTTTTAAATAAGGTTTCAAATTCGTTCAGCAGTCATACCCCACATGGTCAGGTGTAGATAAGACGGCCGACAAGATAAACAGTTGCATAACGCCCACAGAGCCGAGCGATTTATTCCGGCTAATGATCATCCCTTCCGTGAGCAAACCTGAATGTCGTGGACAGATTACCAGCATAGGAAATGCTAGTCTTCACGAACGCAGTTCAGCAATTAGTGGACAGACCCACAAGTAACACTTCAGTTGAAAACACCAAATAGAGACAAAAAGAGTGAGCGGATCGTGGCAGGCGTAAGTTGGAATGCAATCCTGCGGATCGTCTGTGTGCACACGACACATGGCACCGAGGGGCTGTGTAAAGTGCGGACAGCGCTATATTAGGCCTTTTACCGTTTTGGGACGGATATAGGAAGTGGCGTAGGGGTTGAAACTACAACTTACAACGCCCAATAGTGCATGTTTCATTGCTGTCACCATCTATAGGAACCGTGTCCTACTGGAGATGAGTGACACGGAGAGGCTGCTGTGGCCTTCCCTCGTGCAGAAGTCCTTAGCTTAACAAAGCTACATGACCGAAGCCCACGACACCACAATAGATCTACAACACTCCAATAACTAACTGAAGAGGCAGCGGACGCAGCTGCCTTGGCGGCTTAAGAACTAGACCAGCAGACCCACAGAATCGCGGAGCTCGAGGCCCGCCTCTTCAGGGTGGCCAGCGTAGTGACGAGCGTTCAACAGGAACTAGAAACTACCAAACACGACAAACTGAGACTGGAGAAGAAACAAAAAAAGTAATTTGAAGGTACTCCATGAGCCCGAAAGGAGATGTGGCAAGAAATTTGAACTACCGCGAATCCCAGTGTAACCTTAGAGGGGGCAGTCAACAGTTTCGCTGAAAAGGTTTGTCGTTTGGAATCCAAGCTCCAAGTATGCGGAGCCCGTTACCCCCAGTCCAACCGAATAAACCAACTCAAATCAAGATTCCCACAATGAAACTTTAATCGAAGCTTATAGCAGCTGGCTAGGGATGTGACCTGTCGACATCGACAAAGAAATGCCCAGGGCCACTTCTGAGCAATAGGACCTAGTTGGGGTGGCACAGATATCTGGAATTGAGTGAAGGAAGTAAGCTATTGAGGTAACGCGTGCAAAGAGGTGTGAGTATATTTGTTGTTCTGCTTGGTTCGCCCATACGCTAGTATCATTGCTCGGGAGGCACTCTAGCAGTTGAAGCCATGTGAAAATGGTTTTCCTGCTGACTAAGATGTGCGTCTGCTGGTGACGGTCTAAAGCCATTCTGAGTGTTAGGCGGTTAAGGAGCTGCTTTCGGGCACTCAGTGCTGGAGACCGAAATGATTTTGCGTCATCGACTGCGTGTTTGTAATCAAGTTTGTTGTGGGAATGTTAGATTGTGGAAAGTTCAACCATCAGCATGCAATATGCCGCTTCTGAGAATCATCCATATCTGCTTGTTGTTTAGAGGTTTTGCTGTTTGGATCAGTGTAAGGATTGAGGAGGCCCACCAGGAGTAGGGGCGCGGCCTTCTACTGGAGTGCTGTCTGTTGCTCCATTTCGCGCAAGGTTTGGGGACATTGTTGGAATGTTTGTGACGGTGCGACTGGGGAACCAGTAATATGGTAACTCGTCGTATGCGTGAAGCAATAGTCAGAAAACAGGTTCGTTTTCTATTTTGCGTGTATCTCGCTATGTTGGTAAGAGTTTGCTTGTGTAGCTGGCAACCGTTTGTTTTTCCGTTGTCACTTTTCTAGGCCTGCACGTCCGCTGTATGCCTGAATGTAATAAGTACGGAATATTTTATCCAACATATGCTGAGAACCAGGGTAACAAGGGGTACTAATCACCCACCGAATTTTAGGTATTAAATAGAAGGTCGAGCAAAACGCTGGGTAAAAGCTGTAATCTCTTTACATTGTGTTCTGTGTCGGCCTTCCACTGAAATTCACTGGCATTTTGAGCAAGTAGCGGCATCCATTGTGACCCAACTCAACCTTGAAAGGCATCCGGTGTAGTTGCCTGGGCTTGTTTTTGGGAACTATTTATGTAATGAGCATACTAGTCAGCATGATGTCGCCCCATCCTCATTCAAAAATCATTATTACCGGAGCCACTTTGCTCAGCAATAGCGCTACAGCACTACTTGCTGTGTCGAACTATTGACTGCCTTTACCGTAGCCTTTAACAGTTTCTTTCTGTTTGTTCCTGCTTGTCTCCTTGTCTGTATCCTCCCCTGCATCTGCTTGACACCTTACCTCTCTCAGCTTGTTTCCTTCTTTTTCTTTCTCTGCTTATTGTGATATGTGCGTGCCTGTCTCCTTTTTTTGCCGTTTTCCGCCTCTTTGTGTATCCCTGCCTGCCTCTTTGTTGCCCGCTTTCCGTCTTTTTGTCTGTCCCTGCCTGCCTCTGTCTGTATCTGTCTATCTCTTTGTATCTACCTGTCTCCGTCACTGTCTTTGCCTAGTACTAATAGGGGATGTATGGAGTCAGTGAGCAACTTTTCAGTACCCAATCAGTATTGGCACTTCAGGCTCTTTTAGTTTCCTGAACAGAACTGGTCGTATCATTATCCAAACAGTCGTCAGACTATCTTGGAGGCCTAGAATCGCTTCCTGATACACCATCCTCACCATCCAGCCTACCAGAGCACCTTGCCTGTGTGCGTTTGCCTTTCACCTTCGCTTTCAACTGTAAGAAACAAGGAGTAATTGTTGTGTTCCGTCCCACTGAAGGACCCAAAGCCCCGAATGTTCTCCCTTTTAACGAGCGCAACCCCTCGTGGCTAGCGCTGCTGCATCCTGCACAGAACACTGCGCTTCCCAAATCCCCACAATACTACGCAATTCGTTTTGGTCCCCCCTACATGTCCAGATTACCAGGAGTCAACAAGAGTGGAGCCTAGGTGCAGCTATCCTGCACCTACCTTCAGCAAGCAGCCGAGCAATCTGAGCTGGGCTATGACTCTTCACTTGGACTGGCACAACCCTTTGTCTCATATTTTAAATATCATTAATTAAGACAATTCTAATTTAGAACGAACGGACAAATACTGCAATAGGAAAATGCACATTAACACGCTACGACGGTTCAAGTCCTGCAGGGGTCTGCGGAGGGCAAGTGACTAAGAAGGGGAACGGCGAAGCTCTTCACCTCTGATACAGCTAATAAACATATAGAGATCCAAGTCGAGTACTGGATATCGTTTTGCAAGCTTCAACTCTGCCATGACCCTACGAAGGTTAATCGCTTCCAATCTTCATGGTACCAGAACTGAACCTAAAACAAGTGCTCAGCTCCCAACATGGCTGCTGAAATATATATATATATATACATATATACACATGCGTGCACAGGATTACCCGAGGTTCTCTGACTATGCATTCGGGATGAGCTCCTGAGCTAAAAAATTGAACTGTCTCCACGGGGTGCCAAGCTAATTATATCGCTTTCCGTGGGTACCATCAGGGCGGCATGTGTGCAATTTTCTGCACGTGTAACCCAAGAAAGAACAAGGGAAACGCTAGAAAACACGGCCGATTTATTCTTTATATGATCTTGTGGACATGGAAATATCGCACCATGTAGAAGATACTCGCCAGAGTGCATGCACAGAGCAGCAAGAGTTGCAAAACCGAGAACCAAACAACGCGACTATTGATTGCTTCGCTGGTTCGCTGGAACCTCTCTTCCTGCAAACGCAGTGAAAACACACAAAAACATACTATCTGCATGTAGCTTCCCAACGGCAAATACACATCGCTATGCAACTACCACCAGGATCCAGAGAACTGTGCCACCAAAATAAGCATATTTACTACATATACAACTATACTACTCACCTGCAGGCGTTCGTAATCACTCTCAGCGTGCATTGCTTCTATGCGGCGGGCGATTGCCTGGAGCTTCAGATGCACGCTGTTCACATGTTCCTTCTTCGCTAGGCCCTAAAATCAAAACGAAGTACACAAAAAACAAATCCCAAGGGGTGTACTAAATTAATTATGGGCAAAGAAAAGCTGGGACTTTCCAAGAATAAACATAATATTTTACTTTGTCGCCTCAATACCAACTCAAGCTGCTGGACCTGCAAGAATTGCCGGACTTACATCAATGCTAACGTCGGTATCACCCAGTTCAATGGAAAGCGACCATTTGAGCAGCTGGGTGTTGAACCACTTTGATGATGCGCAAGAAATACAGACTTGGTATTCTCCAGTTGTAACAGTTATATGCGCAACCTTGCCTTCTGTGTCGGAAGGCAAGACCTCCCGGCTGTAAACACTGCGCCCGGTGGGATCTTTGAATATAATGCTGCATGTCACTCCTGAAGAAAGGAAAACAAACATCAAACAAAGCAGGAAAACTCCGAGTAATCGCTTTTAAGGCTGGCAGCTAGCCATTTGGCATCCTGAAAAACGACTGAAGCACGGGTGATCTACCTGGATTTTCGTGATTTTTATACGAGGCGGTGAGTGCAACTCCAGTAGGCACGCTTTCTATGAAGCATTTGTCTTGCGATTCCTGCACGTAGAAGTAAGCCGTTGCTGCTGGTTGAACCATGCAGATCAACACCAGAGCGAGGGAAAACAGCAAAACGCAATTCTTCGATAACATCGTCATTGTTTGCCGTAGAAAAATGCCCAACACGTATATTCTACTCGGTATCAATATAGCTCAAGATGCAAAAAACAAGCAGAGGCAGCATGTCCGCCTCGTGTCTGTAGTCCGTCGGTGTAAATTGAGCCACTATGCATTCCTGGTATAAAGAAAGGATTCGAAAAAGCAACGAATTAACCGAACGATTTCCAAATCATTTCAACTGCCGCATCCCTGCCTGGAGAATCAACCCCTGAGGCAGGTTCTAGGTTTCTAAATACTGTTATGTTTTCCTTTTTGCATCAAATATTGAATTAAAACCCGAAGCGACCAAAATCGGTACCCTTCTCAAACGACACCTCGGGAGGTGTGCAAAGGGCGTTATCATTCAAGCTGTTGAATGGGACGCTCTCAATTCAAAAATAAAAGGCGACTTTTCTCATTTATTTTTGCAACCAGGTCACTTATATTCGAAGATGAGGTGAAGTAGACACGCGAGTGGGGAGTGCCGCACCCTAGAGCGCGAATGGGTATTGCATGCAGATAGAACATTTACTAACAACTTTGAGCTATCTAGGTTCAGTTCTTACTAATGCTGTGCATATTTGTGTTGATTTAAGTGATTTATACGGTATTTTTGTTGAGTTTCATATGTTTCCGATAAATGCAGTCTCGCAGTGAGAGTGAGTTTGCGAAGTGGGAGATAGGCATGTCTGATGGTATATAGGTCGATACACGGACCCAGCATTGGGAAATCAAGGAATTCATGAAGAATTTAAAGTATTGAGTGAAGATTATAGAAGTAACATTCGCGTTTGGGAGGCTGAACCTATACAGTCGCAGAGACTGCCTGGCCCTAAAAGTGGATCTGGCATCAATTCGGCGCTGACCCCATCCTGTGACGGGTTACGGTGTCTTTCTTACCTGCTTCATCATATTATAAAAGACCTTTGCAGGGGATTGCCTTTGGGTTGTTTGGGGTCCCCGGGTTTACCATCCTTTTCCAGAGAGTCACCCATCGCATAAAGAGATAGTGTAAGAACATCTCCAGCAGGTAGCTACTAACAAACGAAGATGGCGCCTTAGAAAGTTTTTTTAGGCGGGAGGGGGTAGGTGCTGAATTAGTCTCGGAACCACCCTTGGATGTGGTGGGACCCTTGCGACTTTAAACCCTCAGCCGCTTAAATGTGAGAATGGCTTGATGATTGCAAAATAATCAATTACTTCCTAAACAACATTTTTAATTTTGCATGGCTGCCTGTAGGTACCACACTCTAGCCCCTCATTCGGGTCTAAAACCCTCTTCGTAGCCCGATTCATTTCCTACTGGCAAGATCCAGAATGAGAAACCCACCTATGCACGCTTATCCTGGAACCATGCATCCTCAAGTGGCCAAAATCCTTTTAGTAATAGCTATACATAAACTTTAAACTTCAACACTACATAACCCAGCAAACTCGCGACAGCATTTCCCAACCTAGACCTTTCAATACAATGTCCAGCCGAAAGGCACCTCGCATTCAACACAGGTGCACACCCAACGGACACTCCAAACTCCCTTATCACCAGTTAACCACTCAAGGCAAATCATAATAAAAATTATATAAAACAACCGGGCGTGACGCCGAGTCCTAACCTCTTAACAATAACAACCGACTACGGACAACTAGGTAAACCTTTGATAGCCAACAATAACAACCGACTACGGACAACTAGGTAAAAACAGTTGATAGCCAGCCACACCGACACCGTCCCCTAGTCCTGCGGCTGCTCCCAAGCCTTCCCCAACTAGCTTACTATCTGAATTAAACAATTTTATAAAGTTCTGTGATCAAGTTGAACCACTTAGTCCCTAAGGGCCTGGCGGCCGCCGGATACTGTTATGGTGCTCTAGGCCGTTTTTTCAAGCAGGCTCCAGCCCTTATAAGTCATGGGCTTTTATGTTAAAACGCAATTAACACTCTTAATACATTACTTTGTTCAGAACCTTAAAGGTCTAATATATTTGACTTTGTTCCGAGTCAAAACATTCAATGACAAAATAATCCATGCATTCCTTCTTACAATTATGATTCACACTTTTAATACATCGCCGTAACTGTATACCAATTTAGTATCTATAACTTATTAACATAAACATCACACGAAATTTGAGCACGGCACAGGCTCAGTGCTTAAGTCAAGCAAGCGCCAAAACCAGCATTGCTCTTTTAACATTGGTTGATACGCAAATAACCGGCTTTTCTCCACTTGTTTTCACGATACGACACCGGAAAGGCTGAGCAAGAGTCGGAGCCCAAAAGAGACGACCGGGAGGGATAGCCGCAGGGAACCGGCCAACTCACCAGGTGTCAACTCCCCACAGGTGGCCTCCTGCTTCGCAGATGTGTCCCGATGGCCGTGGGTCTTTTTTGGAGCCCCAGCCTATTTTTTTGAGACCTTGGCATCAGCGCTCAAGACTTAACTCTCGATCTGCCTTTGTCCCTTGTTTCGCTTCGTTGAGTTCTATAACATCCCCAAAGCTTGCATATTAAATATGCAGCTCTACTTTGAAAACATTCCCGAAACCACCCATAGTTTTTCTAATTTCGCTCCTAATAATCCGGGAACTAACTGAACAGGATTCGTATAGTTTTGGCTTAGCCTGAGCCGCGATTGCAGTGAAGTTCAGTGTGCGCGTGCATCTAGCCCATCTTATCTTCCTGCTGGTTTGCCGGTTGGCTTCTGGGGAATAGAAGCATGCGGTGCCACCCAATGTAACAACGCTCTTACGTAGGTCTATGTTTAACTGGCTCAAGTACTACCACAGACAATAAATTGAAAATATTTAGTTCCCAAAAAAGTCTGCCCCTCCAGGTTTGCCTATCTAAGGCTAAGCCGGCCTTGGTACGGCCAAAGGCCCAGGGAATATGGCTAGGGTGCTGCTAGCCTGCTCCGTGAGCATGTACGCATCCAAACACATAATCCATTGTTCAATGTTGTTGGTTTCAAGGACTAAGGTAATGATTAATAGGGACCGTAAAAGACATTCGTAATTAACTGTCGGAGGTGAAATTCTTAGAGTTATTAAAGACGAGCTATTGCGAAAGCATTTGCCAAGGATGTTTCCATTAATAAAAAATGACAGTAATGAGTTTGAAACAGATTACATATCGTCGTACTCCCTACCATAAACTATGCCGACAAGAGATAGGGAAATGCCTACCTAGGAGCTGGGCTACTGCTCCTCACGCGCATAAGTTTAATGGTTCAACTCAGCGCTAACCTAAATAATTATTTAAATAAAGTATGTGCTACTGCGAACATACAAACGCGGCAATATCGAACACACCCATTCATATGCTACGTCAGTTGCTTATCAACAGCACTCAGTTCAGAATGTTAAAAGGGGCGTTACGGAGCTCGGCCATTGCTCCTCAAATACACCGGCACATCCCGTTTATTATTATAGCACTTGGATCATTAATTATGACGAATACAACTTATATTGCAGATGGACAGCACTGCATAAAACACGCATTAATGAGCGGCGTCGCACCTGAGTAGACAACGAGAATCGTTTGTTTATTAATAGGGTGACGACCCTCTGTAGCAATAAACTTTATTGTAAGCTAATCCGTCAGGAAAAGTTTGATGTTAATATTTGGTGCCGTTTGTATAATGGGTTTTTTTTGCTGCCACGATCCTTCGGCTGCACCGCCACTAAACAGTTATTATGTGTGCTTTGTGGAGACGCGTGTGCATAAACTTGTACAGCATTTTGCACCCCACGGCACTTCAGGCCGTAAAATCCCACTTTTCAACTAAAGTGCCACATAACACAATTGGAAACACTGCTTATTAGGACCAGAAAATGTCTGATGTTCTGTAGCACCCTGTGGGAGCTTCTGTACTGCCTCAGTGTGACACCACCCCGCTCCGCTCCCCTCTGCAATAGACGCATCTCGTAAGGCTAAAATATGGTTTATTGGATGCAGGACGTATCACCGTATCATTTGTCGAACTAAATGGAAAGTGTGCTATCCAAAGCTGATGTTGTCTCCCCTTGCTCTCCCTGTGTGAAAACACCTGAACAGCAGACTATGTGAGAGCGTGCATGCAGTCGTCCATAGGAACAGTATAACTCGCTGGGACCAACAATTCGAAGGAAATTTTCACCTCACTATCAATGCGTCTTTGCCCCCCCCAGTTGCCCGATATCCGCACTCAAAGGTTACCTGGCTCAAGCGAAAGCAGCCGCTTGAATACAGGAATTACTTCTACCAGCTACGTCTCGGGAAAAAAAGGGCTGCCATTTCTTTGGCGGTGCCCAGTACTGCCCGTGTTGAGCGGCGTACTGTTGGCTTTTTTGCTGGTGCTATTGTTACTGCCTGAAAATATGGAGGCGTTTCTGCGCCCAGCCTCCGCTTACCCTCCCCTCTTGCAGGCATTACAGCGAGGGCCCCTCCGGGTGAGCTTTGGTTACATAAGGCGGTTCGGGGTCAGCATACAACAATACTTGAAAGGCTGTACCCGCTATGCTGGGGCTCCCCACCTACTTCGCTAAAGGAATTGCTGCCCCGTCGTGTATGCGACACTTCTCCATTGTTATATTCGCAAGTCATGGGTAATGATTGACGGTGTCATTATACATAGATCGAATATATTATTATGGTTTGTCGTTCCGCTTTGTTTAGAACAAGATCTAGATGTATTTGTCACCAACGCTTTTCTGATCTGTTAGCAGATGCTCCTTTGTCTATTCGTATTGCCTCTCAGCTGCTGCTTTCAAGTGTCAGCGTCCGCCACAATCCGCACCGGTCTTTTTAAGTTGCACGTTGTAATTCTTTTGCCTGTTCAGGTATCTCTTGTTGGCTCGGGTAATTGGGGGACTGCTGTCGGGAAGATCGTTGCTGCAAATGCGAAGGAATCCCATATCTTCAATACAGACGTGGGTAGTCGGAGCGCACACAATCGTGTTGTTGTGTAGCATGCTGAAATGCTGATATATATAGGCTATACAGTGTGTACATTTAATGCATCTAGCATTGTTCCAGTCTGCATAACTGGTATCGTATTTCGTTAGAACGAGGCCAAAATACTACGTAAAGCCAAAACAAGAGATTGCTTTTTCGGATTTTGTGCCCTTGCAGGTTCGCATGTGGGTCTTCGAAGAGGAGTTTGAAGGCCGCAAGTTGACAGACTGGATCAACAAATACCACGAGAATAAAAAGTATCTTCCTGGATTTCAGCTGCCGCATAATCTACGTGCTGTGCCATCTCTGATTGACGCTTGTAAAGATGCAGATCTCTTGGTGTTTGTTATGCCGCATCAGTTTATTGAAGTAAGCATCCACGGCACCTGCATCATCAAAGCTACAGCGTTTTAGGGGCAAGCAAGCAGTTGAGCCGAGGTTGCTGATAGGGTTTTCTGCTTCCATATAACTCCCAAGGCGCCTACATGAACCAAAAATGGAGAGCTTCTCTAAGTAGAAACGTGATTATATCACAAAAGCAGATTCTAGACATCGTCTGTTTTGTTCCATGCACAGAAGACGTGCAACGAGCTGAAGAAAGCCCAATTGTTACCCTCGCATGCTCGCGCGATTTCGCTCATAAAAGGTATTAGCGTGCGGAAAGGCTGGCCTGTGACGCTGACACACGAAATCGGACGCATATTGGACCTTCCGAAGCCATGTGTTCTTTCTGGTGAGTACATTGTGTTTTAGATTATACTTCACTGCAGAAAATACGGTTTCTGTGTAGTCTGAAAATGATTGCTGGCTGTCGCCTTGGCGCTGTGCAGGTGCTAATGTGGCTGGCGACGTTGCATCTGAACACTTCGCGGAGGCAACCATTGGCCACGCAGAGGGCGAAACAGAAACAGCCGCTCTGTGGCAGCTTCTGTTTGATAGACCACACTTCAAGATTAACGTTCTTCCCGATGTTGAAGGTATAGAGGTGCGCAACACCGCGTAATATTCTGGCGGGGCAAAGCCAACCATTCCCACTTTCGTGTTGCGCCACTGAGTGCTGATATATCGGGACAACGGAGACCTGCCGCTTGCTGCGTATGGTTGGCAATTTGATCTCTCCATTCAGTTTGTAGCATGCATGCGTTGTGTGATCCCAACAGGTTTGTGGAGCGCTTAAAAATATTGTCGCGGTGGCCGGTGGCATCTGTGAAGGAATGGGCCAAGGCACGAACACGAAGGCAGCGATTCTCCGTCTCGGAGTTGAAGAGATGAAGACCTTCATCATGCTCTTCTTTGGAGGCCTCCTGGCTGTGAGCTAGCAACAGAAAATAACGGCTTCTCTGTCCCTGATATTTTTGTTGCTGTCTTGACGATAGAATACTTCTGCGAAGTAGCCGCATTACGGGTGCAGACTCCCCCGTACTTTCCTACTCTTTTGGCGGCTCTGCTGCAGGATACTCTTTATGACAGCGCGGGGTACGCCGACGTTATTACAACGGTGTTTGGTGGACGAAACAGCAGGGTTGCCGCCGAGTTCGTGCGGCAGGGTGGAGTAAAAGACTGGGACCAGCTCGAAAAAGAAATGCTGAGTGGGCAGAAGCTGCAAGTACGTGATACCTGCATCACTCTTTTCTATATTTGTGTCTGGCTGCTCTACCATCAGCGTCAGTTGGGTCTGGCCGCTGAATGTTTCGTTATTACGAGCTGAACAGTGCTTAATGTTCTGCTGCCTGTTTTGCACTGTGGGCAGGGCCCTGCTACCCTTGAGCTGGTAGCCGAGGTGATTCGCCACAACCAAGTGGAACATTTGTTTCCGCTGTTTATGTCAACATATGCTGTGGCTTTCGAGCATGCAAAGCCAGAGACGATCCTTGACGTATTCCGCACCACTCGCCCTCGCAGCATACAGAGAAGCGAAGACTGCGTTAAACTCCGGATACCCACCATGGTGCAAGACGCGCGTAATCGGATTGCTGCGCGTTTGATGCCTGGGATGCAAGATCCCCATGCGGTGGCTGACGCTCGGCAGGGCAAATGCAATGTCGATCAATAGGAGCACAAATGCGCCTATCGCCAGCTTCAAGGACGATCACACGGAAAACTAGAGTGCGAAATTCTTGAGACAAGTGCGTTGTCCCCAGGGCTTATGATGCTAATGGCGCAATCTGTCAGTGGTGTAGTTGACTTGCCGTCGCATGACGACCATCTGCAGCTCTTGTCAGGGGAATGCCTGCTGCCCACCGCCCATGTGTGAGCTCATATATATGAAGCCTTCGTTTGGTTGATTTTTTAAATACACCCAGTGGATATCCTAGCAGTGCTGGTTCCGTGCGAATGCCACATACCCATAAGCTTCGGCAAGTGAAATTTACCTCACGCTGATCTGGCGTCATAACAACTGCATAAAGCAGCCATTTCTACTTTCTCTGTTTTGGTTCGGGCGGCGTTCACACAGCGCCTAGCCACTCATAGCTGCTGAGTGCCTCCTCGCTGGGCAGAGCAGGATCCAGCCACTTTGATTCTTCCTCCACGAAAGTCCGCTGCCGGAATACGTCACTAGCCACTTAATAACACCCCTAGACATCCTGCCGACAGATACCAACTGCGGAAGTCATTATGGCAAGTACGCCTAACAAATATAGGTAGTGTTCACAGATGATCAAAGAATGCTGTGCAGTCTCTAATGCCCAATCATTAAAGGGCTGCCGCCAGTAAAAGCTACATAGCAGCTGAGCCGCTGTGTAGCCGTTGTTGCTGAGCATCCTGAACTACAGGCGCTCCTAGACCTGCTCCAGGCAATAGGACACCATGAAGATTCCCGCTTTGAGTTGATGGTACGCATCGTATGGAATTAATAGGCACCGTGACTAAAATGTAGTGCAACACTGCGGCTGCAAGTCACGTTGTTTGATGCCACCAGTTGGGAGGAGGCTGCAGCTGCCATCAATTCACAATCAGCTTGCGGAAGAGAGTGAGGGGATTGGCTGTCAGTTCGCCACTGGCAGCTAGGCCTACTGCGAAGACAAGAGGCACAGTTCCATAGTGGAGCATGGGGTGAAGCCATCTGTGCCATGCGTAGCAACAGCGATCCCAGCCCTACGAACACACACGCAAAAGAATACAGCATTAATACTCCCAAGCCACACAACAACGGCTAGAACCTTATCAGTATCATGCAATATAAAACGGACGAATCATTTTGTCCTCATCAGCTGCGCTTATTTGCACGCAGCGTATTGGTGGCATCCATTTCTCAGGTATTCCGTGGATTATCGGGGTGAAAAACACGTGAGTACTATTACTGGTCTGAGTGAAAATTGGCACGGTAATTTCCCAAACTACTACAGTGAGGAGCGATTGCTGTAGCGGAAGCACACGGGGGACGCAGTATCGATGAGTATGTGCAGTTCTGCTCGTAGTGTAGTGAACAAGGGAGAGGAGCAATGCCATGCTGCCAGTGCTTGCCTTATCTTCAGACATATACTTGCCCAATGCAGCGCCCATAGTTAAGCCTAGAAATAGGAAGAAGCCACCGAATGCTGGTTGAGAGTCTTTGCCACAGTTTCGCGGTGCCTTCTGTATGGATGGTTTTAAGGGTGTTTTCACAGCATGTCAACGTCCAGTAAATAGACGTGCTCAAAACAACAATTGGTAGTTTTGAAGGCAAAAAGTACAACTTATGTGCTCTTGAAGCTTTTTGCACATCCTACAATTTCGCATGCATACATAACAAGGACCCCACGCTCCAGCTACTAAGGCAGCGCCTTCGCCCATTTCCTCTAATGCTCGTTGAAACGGTTGTGCAAAATTCATTTTCTACATCTAATAGAAGCTTCTGTTTGACACAAAGCAAACTACCCAGCACACCCGACGTGGACCCACACCGCGATTGGATGAGAGACATACTTGTAGAAACTGTCACTTGCAATATTTCATTACGCTGCGTGGCTCCTGTTTATGGGAGCTGGTATCAATGTGCACAGAATTAGTTTAACAGTCCGCGTACTTGAGTGAAACAGCGTGAGCACGGTTACCCTAAGTTTGTTTTTGTCAGTAGGCACTTCTTTTCACACGGAGATGACTGCAAACGCAGGTATCGTGGTTGTGGGCTGCATCAATTCAGACATCGTGGCGTTTGTATCACGGTTGCCGCGCGCGGGCGAAACTGTCTTCTCTTCGTCTGTGGAGACCCATTTCGGAGGCAAAGGGGCAAATCAAGCTGCACAGGCTGCCCTCTTACTACAATACAACGAGTCGACTGCTGTGAGGATGGGCCACGAATGCTTCTTTGGTAAAGCAGAGTCCGCCCATATACAGGACTTCGAGAATGTTTTTATTCCGGGCGCTAATCGGGATGCTGACGTTTCCACTCTGGGAGCCGAAGCTCAAAAGCGGCCGTGTATTTGCGGCGTAGCGCTGATCGGCAGGGTGGGCAAAGACACCGCTGGTGCGAGCTTTATGCGCCACTTTGCCTCCCTTGGTATTGACACGAGAGGAGTGGCGATTGACCCTCAGAATGGAACTGGCACTGCCCTAGTCACTGTAGCCGAAGATGGCGAAAATACGATTGCGTATATGCCAGCGTCGAATGCGTTCATCAACAAGAATCACCTCTTACTGGAGCCTTCTCTGTCGTAATTTACCACTGGCCATTTGGCGACTACCCTCAGTGGTAGCGTAATTCGCGATCTAAAGGGTCCTAGATTTACCGCATGCAACACTGTAGTTTCCCTTTAGACCACTGGTAGGCTGATTTAACAACTAACATGATGTAGCCACCTTGAGTTATAGTGTGATGCTCGTGTAAGGCCGCAGCAATGTATGTAGCGGGGTGACGCCATGCATCCCGCGAATTTTGTGTTTTAGGCTAATAAGGAACGCGAAGGTGGTGGTTTCGGAAAATGGAATTCCAGGGCCAGTCTCAGTCGAGTGTTTTCGTATTGCTAAAGCGGCAAATGCAGTAACCGTTTTCACGCCGGCGCCTATTGATTTTGTTGATCCAGAGATATGTTGCTTCACGGATTTTCTACTTTGTAATAGTGTCGAGGCTCAGGCTCTCTTGAAGGTCTGGGGTGAAGAAGCCGTCCCCGGCCATAATGAGAATGAAATGGATATTGCGCGCCGCTTACACGATGGAATTCTTCAGACTGCTGGACGGTTTCCTCACGGTACCCGCGGACTAGGCAATGTCGTCATCACACGTGGGAGCAAGCCATGCATCGTTTTCGCAAATGGAAAATTTTCGCAGGTGCCATTGGCACAAAAAATTCCCAGTGAGCTTGTGGTGGACACGACTGGTGCGGGTGATTCATTTGCCGGAGCTTTTGCGTACTTCCTGCTCCTGACACCTGACGCACCAGAAGTGGTCGTGTCGCGGGCAGCATTCGTAGCATCGCAGTCAGTGCTCAAGAAAGGTGCTGCTGAAAGCTATGCTGGCAGGTGCGACCTTCCACAACATTTGTTTCTGCATTAATAGTCCGTAAAACTATTCACTTTAAACGCATAGCTTCTTTCCCAACTTTTGGCGAGTACCTTAATGAACGCAAAAGGACTGCAATGGCGATATAAAAGTAAATTCGAGGGTTGCTCAGCTAGTCTGATATAGTTCCCGCTAAGGCCGATTCACAGTACTAAACAAAAATGAGGATTGGACCACCGCGAAGAAGGAGCCGAAAACGTCCATGAAATAAAGCCAATGCGTCTCACCGTGCGCACATGAGCACGTTGTCCGTACACGACAGGCCTTGGGTGCTTCCCACAAAACAAGCATTCATTACCACTCAGAGGTCATGCTAGAGACGGGACACGAGGATTTTTGCGATGTTGATGCAGGTGTCCGTCCCTTCTCCTATAAAATCCTTTACACAGCATGGCGATGCTGCACAAGCAATAGCCATTTTGTACCATGACTCACCCCAGGGTATGGCTTCTGAAGCGGCCGCTGGTGCCAGATATTTCCACAGCAGGACAAAATGCGTATTCTACAGATGCGATCACAGAGACACCTTATGTCGCAATTCGCTTAGGAACTCTTAGGAATGTTTGGCGCTGTTCCCCATTCAATACTAAGCTATCGGCAATCGATAGCTTTTGGGGACGTGAAATCCGCGCGCCGCCGTTGGCGGACACGAAGCAAGCCAATCCATCGGGAAACTTGTACAGCAGGCCTACGAGCCCGTGGGTAAACCAACAGTTGAAAGAAGACCGGCTGCATGCAAGAGAGGTGCCGATCGAACTGGCAGCTTCCCGTATGTTTCTTCACGGTGTTGCAGACCTGACTCCAAATATCACAGGCGACGGTAGGCTGGGCTAAAGAGTCGCTTGTCCTACGAATGCACGTTTCTAACCGGAATGCATCTTAGAAGGGAGCGCTTGCCTAAGCACTAACGAAGCTGCTGAAACGCCACGAGCATCCTGCAAGTCACCTCAGCTTGGGAACCGTCATTGGACTCGGGTGACTAACAAAGTAATCTGATCCGTTGTGTCTATATGACCGATGCAAAATCATAGGGAAAAACCTAGCGTGTATTAGCGAAAACAGCCAGCGCACTTGCGCCCTGCGCTCGCAGTTCACCAGTTATAAAGCACGCAAAGCCTGGCTCTGGAGTGCGTCGCTCAGTGGGCAAGTTGCCTTCTTCTACTGGACGTCAACGCACCCACGGCTGCGATCTGGAAGCCATTCCATGCTGCCCGATTGCACGCATTTTGCAAGTGTGCAGATGATGTGTAGCGCTGAAGTGTTCCTTTTCGAAGACACTCTGCCTAACCTAGGTGTTCCTTTTCGAAGACACTCTGCCTAACCTAGGAACCGCTTCATAAGCGTAACCGCCGTTCCTTGAGACCTCTAACGAATCAAACTGCATGTTGCTGCACGACAGCAGGCGATCAGCCTACAAAGTATGAGTTATCAGACACATTGGCAGTTAGATGCATGCTGGGCCTTTAAGCCGCAATTCAATTATGCAAAGCCAAGCCAAATCGACAACGCCTGCCTTTTGATGAACGAAGCCACAGATCGCTCTCAGCAATAAACTCCTGCTTGGTGCTAAAGCAGAAAAGGATAAATCACTTCGAGTTTTGGATCAGCAGAGCTTCTCCTTTGCTGCCTGGAGAAGATTTTCTCGCCTCGCCTGCTCTCCCAGCAGTTCAGGTTTATCCGGGAACACGTCCACTATGAGACGTCGAAGTTGCTGCTGCACTTCAGAATCGCCGCAGAGAGGACTGCCATGAATTACCATATTTAGCAGTAGTTCATGAGCGTCAACGATTTCCTGTTCGTCTTCCACCAGCGGAAACCTGAATAGATCGCAGACAGGACATCTCCATACACTCCTAGCTTGGGAGAATGTTTTCGCATTTCGAAAGTCCAGCATCCATACTCACCATTTTTCAAGGAGCTTTGCCAGCATGGCTGAAAATCTTTCTAGATCTTGCTGAGGACCAAATACTGCAAGAATCTTGAGAAGCGCGCAAGCAGCGCAATCTGCAGCTGCTCTTGCGCTTTTTGCCTGCAGCGCGGGATTAGCAAGACAGTGTTCTATCGCTTCAATTGAAGGCTGTAAACGTGTGGCGAAGGTTTCTGGGTCTCTCTGTGCCACAGCCCCTGAGAAAAAACAGAACGTAGTGCAGTTACGACAGGCACATACGATGAAATAGCAAGGACCTCTATCATTCTTCCCCCATCCCCACAAATAAACATCTACAGATGCTTCTGCTCAAGACAAGCTGGCAAAAGTCCTCTCTAACCACAAGGCTGCTCTCCTCTTGGTTTCCCCATATTTAGGCACAACAATAACACATTGATGACAGTGAAACAATCCGTGGTCGTCCGCGAGGCTGGAAACTCAAGAGTAAAGGCACAAGGCCGGTCAGCTAGCAGCTAGAAGGGACTCTCCCTGCTCCCTTACCCAATCCGTATGCCGCGGCTGAAACTGCGAGCAAATGATCTTCTTGAGGGGGAGAATTCGAGGGCGGGCACACGGCAAGCAGCGCTGCAGGAAGAAAAACCTTGCTGTAACTCCGCGCAGCTTGAGCACCGCCGAAGTTAATTGCATCCGCGAACAGGCACAGAGCCGACACCTGCACAAAATCAGAGCTTGAAAGTCCCAGCGCTGGTCACTACGAATAACCAATCAACGATGTCCCATGATGTTTCCGTGTTTCTGAATCGAGCCCTTACATCTGCCCACGGTACTTTCAACCTGCTTTTGCTTGCTCCAGATGTGGGGAGCCACCTTTCCGTAGAAGCTGGCATTCTCGTGGGCCAGCAGTGCTCCGTATGGCATTTGCAAATGGGCATCAAAATGAGGGACGCAGTCAGAGCCATACACCTGGATTCCGCAAGAAAACCCAATATTTATCGCTTGGTGCAACGATACAGACAGTCTTTTGACTACTCTGTTCCAGTTCGTCGGGCCGCTGGCAAAGATGTACACAAAGTCTACAGTATAGACCGTGTTTAATAAGCCATCGTCCTTACCTTGAAGAAACCACCGACGCACTGCATCACGGAGTCGTAGCAGCTGCTGGCGCTTTCCTCATCATCGTCATCGTCGCTCAAGTCCTGCACAGAGAGCGCCACTCGGCAAAAGCCACTGGCAATGCATATTGCTATGCTGGGCCTCGCATCCAACCAGCAGGCTGCTACCTAACACTACTCACTTCCCACTCGTCGTCCGCTTTCTCGTTACTGGCTAAACGCTCGAACTCGCACGTCAAAATTCTGCAGTATCCAGTGGAACAAACGCAGTATACAATTGGATACACTCCAGCATTCCGCACTGTCCAGGGAGAACCCTAAATACTTAACAAGCAGAAAGTGATCGTAACGTGATCTAAGCTGGATTAGCGCTTATGGCACAGCTTACGGAAGAACGAGTTTTCCCATTCCTGCAAAAACCTTTTCTAGCAAAACTGTTTTCTGCTCCCCTGTCAGCTTGCATTCCTCTGGCAGCATTCCATCTCGCTGGAGCTTGGCCTGAGCGGCGAGAATCTGTGCGAGAGCCGGAAGGATGTTCTCGGAGGCCAGTTCCACTTGCGTGGGTAACAACTGCGCTTTTCTGCTCAACAAGAAGGAAGCAACCACTTCCAATGCTGCCGTCATCGCTTGTCGTTGGTGTTCAGGTGCGCGTGCTAGAGTGCTGAAGCAGGCGGGCAGTGCCTGCACCACCGGAGCCACAGATGAGTAGCCTCTACATGGCTGTGGCCGTCTAGTGAGACAACCGTACATTTGTGTGCGCTTGCGGAAACCCGTTGCACATTCACGCTTACCTCGAAGGCCGCTCTACGCACGACAGTAAATTCCGAAGAACAGCCGTCAAGAACAGCACCAGTCCATGTAATTCCTAAGTTATTCGGCGCGGCGGTTCCAAGAGCTGAGGCCAGTGCCCCAAGAAGCCGAAGAGCCGCCACCCGTTCTTCTACTGCAGCCTGTGAGCAGACCCCATTATCCCGCAGTTCAGCATGCAATGTACTTTCCGAACTGTAGCAAGTTTTCCCAACTGTAGCACGGGAACGCCCATCAGGGCTCCAAACATCGCCAATAATGGCTAGCAAATTAGTATCGATACGGTATGGGATCGAGGCCTACTGTGTTGATTGATATGATCGTCTGTTTGCCCGTCTTGTCTTGCACGCGGATCTTCGAGACTCCCTCCGCTTCAGAAATTTCTGCCCCCACATTCAGCGATCCCCCTGCCATCCCCAGCTCCTCCTCCATGCCTACCTGAATCACAGACAGGCAAAACCAAACTCGCTGACAGATTAGCGCTATAGTTCGCCCTCGCTGCAAGTAGATCATTTTTCTGCTACCCAACGTACTCTACAGAACAGTCAGGAAGAACAGCCAAGAACAGGATGCACTCGGGGTGATGCGAATGCTTCTAGAGCCCCATTACGTACACATGGAAAGCTGTATTGACTCTAATGTGCTGTACATCATGCGCGGGTATTGAAAGCCAGCAAAGCGGCATTTATTGTCTCACCTTGACATCTGTTTTAGCCTTTTTCAAGACAAGTTCCATTAGTGGCTGCATCTCATGGAGCGAATCGGGTCCACAGGCAGGCGCTGCAACCGCCAGGCAAGTCATGACAGCCCCGAAAATTGCGGAGGCCGCGGGGACCTCGTTGCAGACTATCAACAGCCGGTGGAGGCGATCAACAAGCCACGGTGCATCCTGAAGCGGCAAACATGCAAGAAAAACCAAAGCCAACACCGATAGTTCCAAGCTTTGTGAAAACAAATAAGCAAATAAAAAACAAGGGCAAAAACCACTTGCGAAGAAAGCAGCATATCCTACGCCTTCAGCTAGGCTGATAGTGCCTACACAGCCAGGAAGCTGACCGCCTTGAATATTTCTTTTCCTACAGCAGCGCCGAGGTCTGCAGCGAACTCCACAGCCGCCTCGAGCAGGCAGCGGCCTGAATGCTCTTGCAAAAGCTCCAGTACTTTTTGTTGTCCTGATGGATCGTCCCCTCCAAGAAGATTCCGAAGTGCCACCGCAAACGGAGGGTAGTATTGAATGAAGGCGGTACCGCAGGCCTGCAGTAGGAGACACCAGTAATCGCATCCATATTTTCTGGGGCGTACGGCCTATCCACAGAGCCGCAGCTGTCAAAACTGAATGAAACAAAAGAACTCCACGCAAAAGGCGCAAAGAGGAAACAGCATAGGGTATAGGCTGCTAGCCTCGAGGTTATCCACGAAATGTGGATGAGCTGCCCATGATGAACTAAGCGAATGCGAAAACAAATAGAGCAGGCAACGCTCGAGAACAACGCAGCATGTTCGAAACGCTCAATTGGGCTGTCAGCAAGTTCATAACCACAGACTGAAATCGCTACAAAGCGCAGACGTTACTCCTTTTAAATATTGTTATGCATATATGAAGGGTGAAGAAGGACCTTGGCCAGTGCCGACGCAAGGGCGAGGGCAAACTCCTGGGTCTGCAGGTCGTCACTTGAGCAGTTGGCAATAACAGCTGCGTACCAATCCATCATACCGCAGCAGGCAGCAAATAATGCATATTCAGTTGTATTTCACAGCCAGTGTTCATTGCATACCAATCCATGAAACAGTCACTGCTGCGCCTTTTAGTCACACAGGCTGCCGTACCTTGCGAGAGCACGCCATTCATATGAGGGATTATCTGAACGGTCAGCACATCTCGCGCATCCCATGCACAGTACTGACTTTCATTATGCATGAGAACGATAGCTATCTAAATTCCACACCCTAAACTCTACGCAAGGCAGCAGCAGACAACATCCGGTGGCTTGCGTACAAGTGCAAGGGCCTCGGGAGGGGGATCCTCCCCCTCTTCAGGAGCGAATCCTGAGAGAAGAGCCGCGAGAGCCAGTAGGGCTTGCCGCCTGCATCTTCTGGACTCATCTTCTGCGCTTTTCTGGGAAAGCAACTGAAGCAGCTGCGCCCCATGCTCCTGCTGCACACCCTTGGTCCACGGCTCGTCGTGCTGCAGCATCAGCCCTAAACACCGAAGCCCGCCCCAACGCAGACGCGGATTGAGGGAGTTCGCCGCAGCGATGCAGGCCTCTGTAAGCTGCGGTACAGAAAAAGAATGTGGCGAATGGGCACGCGCGGCCGAATAAACACAAATGGGTGCACGACCTCTCCTTGTTAACGAGGATTGGAGCAGCAACAAAAGCAGTAGCAGCAGCGACAGAGTAAGCCAAAGAGGCAGCATGCATTTAAACATCCGCATTCTAGTATTAGTAGTACTACTACTAATAGCATCAGTATTAGTGGGTGTGAGCGTGCGATCTCACCGCCCTCACGAATTTGCCCAAGAGCGGTCTGCAAATGTCGTTTTCAAGCAAAATAGCCAAAAGCTCGAGAGCAGCAAGGGAGTAGCAAAGCTCGTTCTGTTGCATCAGGCGAGAAAGTATGTTCATCACCGTGTCCAGCAATTCATTTCCTGGCAAGCCACAAGAGCAGATGCAATGCCACAAAACGACAGAGGAGTCGTGTTGTTTGAAACGATAAAAGGAATAAACTTGCTCCAAAATAAGTGGCATGGGTAAGAGGATGCATGCATACGGTCTCGACTTTAGCTGACAGGCAGAGAAGCCTACGCCTGCTATCTGTTTCCGTCATTAAAAAAAACACATAAACTAAAAGAAACACATAACCTACTCACCGCAAGAACCGGCACTCCCTTCGGGGGCATTGAGTTCCGCGATGTCGCTGAAGTCGTACAGTTCGGATGTGATTTCCGCTATAAGCTCAAGAGCAATTGTTTGTATGGTCTCTTCAGGCGTCTCCTCTTCTCTGGCCTGGGCCTCCCACGCCGCTGGGTCTTGCTCGTCACAAGAGGCCCTTGCTGCAACGTCAGCCAGCATAATTAGCAACTCCTTCACTAGGGGAAAGTTCTGCAGCACAGCATAGCAAAGGCAGTTCAGACACTGAAATAAACAGCAGAGGGATGAGAAAAACACGCAAAATGTTTAGCGAAAACGAAGCCTCATTGCGCGAATAAAGAGATACAGGAAGAATGCCGTGTCGTGCATGGGAGCATTAGAATATATGTGAATAGTACAGAAAAGCTAGTGAAAAAGAAGGGAACCAGGACCACCCCACTGACCTTCCGCGCAAATTTTGGCGCCCTTATGAAAGCAACAGCTCCGAGCTGCATCGCCATCTGTCTTGCTTCATCTGTATATGCGAGGTTAGGGTTTGTTAGAATGCCCTTGACGCTTTCCAGCACCAGCTGGTGTTGACCGCGAAAGAACTGGGGGCCATGCTCGGCAAGAGAAATTATAGGGGCCAGAAGTTCAGGGCAAGGTTTTGCTGCTGTGAGGTGTAAAAGGAAGGGGCAAAGCGAACAGTAAGCAGCCGTTGCTGCGCTTTTCTCCCCCTGGGCACCTTCGCTCTCGGGCTTCCAGCGGAGTGTACTGCGCAGATAGCGCGGACACAGGAGAAAAGAAAAACAACAAACGCGAGATAAGCAAAAGACATATGCACAAAAAAAGAGCCAGCATGAGACCGCCAACAAGCATTACAACACTACGTAAGCACGAGAGATGTGAAGGTAGGTGATGGATGATGGTAATCAATCTGTTGTTGTGTGATGAATGAGAGAATACCGGGAAAAGAGAGTTGCAAGTGCTTCCTCAGCAGCCGCTACATTCTGAATCAACATGCACGGTGCACAGGAGTAACTGAACAACATTTAACCTACACCCGAATTTAACCTGAAAATAAAAGGGGCATTGTGGCATTTGGGGACAGGGATGGAAAGGTCACCTCAAGAATTTGCTGCTCGAGAGTGAGTTTCAGTTTCTGCACGATTTGTTGTGCGCGTTGTACATACACCGCCGGCCCGGCGGTGTCGGCGAGGCGGTCTAGCAGCAGCCACAAAATAGACTCATCCTCCTGCTGCTCTTGTAGCTTTTGCATTTCAAGCCACTGAGCCACAAGCCCAAAGGGAGCTGTTTGGCCTATGCACTCTGGAAAAACAGAAGGCAAACGCTCCTTCAAAAAGAAACGTTTAATGTGCAGTTAAGCATAGTGCAGTAAACAACAACCCATGGATTGCTTCAGCAATAAGTTCTTATTATGCGTGCACTATTTTTCAAATTCATGTACATGCATATATAATATAGATGTGTACATATATATTATATACATGCACGAGTACATACGGATGAATCCTATATGCCTCACCTGGAGTAGACAGGTGTCGCCAGAGCTCGCCAATCGCCTCCGCAGCTGCTTTTCGGACGGCCATGGGACATGCCGGAGAAAGTGCTCCCATGATGTTCTGTAGCACCTGTTGTACGACCTGGTGCTTCTGTTCTTGGTTTAGAAGCCCCTCTTTCAGTTTGGTATGTGCTAAACGACGCAGCAGCACAGCTGCGAGTTGTCTATTGCTGGCTTCATCGTCTGGCAGAGCGGCATACGCAGCAAGTGTTGGCAGCACTTCCTGCAACGGCGATTCGTTCAGCAGCTCTTGTGCGCGGTTTCGCACGGCCGCATCCGCTGACTGAAACTGCACTAAAGTCTGCAAAGCCACATACACACATCATTTCCAAACCTTAAGATACTTTTCGTGAAACCGATAGAACACATGTGCAGGTGTTCAAATCCTCTTATCGATGCCTCCTTGTAGTGCGTACAGGTCGAGAGTGTACAGTATGACAGAGCCAAGTGGCAAGAGATACACGTATAAAGCCTTGCCTCCTTTATAGCCATGCTGGGCTGACTTGAGGGTGCAGAGATCTGCATCATTATTAAGTTTCACAACGTAATACGTGGGGCCAATCCGGGGAAAAGGCTATCCGATGGAGATATCCAGGAGTTACTAATCCAATGCAAAAACCTTTGGCTGGAGCTCCCCTGTGAGACCTCTAGAGCAAATTGTGATATTGATATATAAAGGGTGAAGAGCAGCTGGAGAAGGGCGCCTCGAGGTTGAGGCCACCACAACCAGACAGGAATTATTCCAGAGGCCCCAAACTATTTGCAAGCTAGGATCCGTTCATTTGATGCGTAAGAAAAATAAGAGAAAAATGGAAGAAAAAGGTGCCAATGATGGCAGACATAATGAGAAAAAGTGCAGTAGTGGGGTCGGGCCACGCTCACTATGGCCCCCTTCTAGTTCACACTACTTCTAAAAAGAAAGCTGCATATACACCAGCTTTTTAATATTTAGCTTGAATTATATTGTGCTATGCTCCTGGCTGTATTCGCGTCAAGTTTTTGGTAATTAACTGAAGGCTTTGATGGTGCTGTCAGTGAGTGAAACTTTTCGGAACCTGAGCGTACCTCTACACACTTCTTAAATTAGTAGGCACTAATCCAACAGCAGACTAAGTTATTTAATTAAATAGGAAGGAATACGATTTAACTAGTTTCCAGGTCATCAAGGGTCTTGGGTGCTCACCCTATACGCCAGGTGTAATATGTCAATGTGTCTGTTCGATTTGCGTTGTCTGTATTTGTTATCACTTAGAAAAATCATAATCACCGTCTTCATGTGTATGTGGATGGAGTGATTAAGTCTGCGTGTTTGAGGAGCAGTAACGGAGCCCCGCTGATTGTGTGCTGGGATGCGTGTCCCAAGTGAAAGCTAGTTGCATCTGGGCGCATCTCCCTGCCGCTTGGCTGTGCTGCCATCCACATGGCCTTAGGGAAACAAGCCTGGAAAGGGCAGAACTTTTCGGGATGAACTATTCTTAAGGTATTGTTTCGTGTTAATACTTATGGTCTCTAAGCAGAGGTCTGGGTACGACTGTTATACCAGAGCCTGACTGTAAGTGTCTTGCGAGTGGGCCCTTTGATCACCGCTAGCTGCATTTCTACTTTACTAATCCTTTTACCAGTAAAGAATAGAAGTTGCGTTGCGTAAACGACTGGTTATGTTCCTGCAGTCGAGCCTCAAGCTCTGAGCTTGCCCTGGTCTTGGCCTCGAGCTCCTGCTCAGACCTTCCGGCTCCTTCGTTGGCTTGCCCTCATTTGTTATTTCCTTTTGTCTCCGGTCTTACGGAGTTTGGCAATCATCAGCTCGAGCTCGCTTAGTCATTAGCGCGAAGCTTGCTTACTGGTTTCAACCTGGAGTCTCGTCTTGCGTTCCTGGTCTCGCTTCTACCGAGACTCATATGTGTGTTGTTAAGTTACAACTATATCTTCCTTAGCCCTCGTCTTGGTGCGGCAAGGATCCTGGTAAGAGGCCTTCACTTTCTGGGTAAGATGAGCTGATTGTGTTATATGCCTTCCTATACAAGCTCGCGGTCAGCAACCGGCTGGTTGATGCAGAACCACTGTTCGCCCAAATCTTCCAAATAGAAATACGGAATTCTAATACCTCTCAGTGCCTTGATTGGCCCCAGATTCCTTGCATCGGTCTTTCGTGTGGAGCCCTGCCGGTTCCTCACCCTATGTCTCAACTTAAAGGCCACAAATACGAACACGAACAGCAGTTAGCTCAGCCAAAAAAGTCTACCCTCTTCGATTTGCCTCTGTGAGTTCAGGCCGGTCTAAAGACAGTCAAGCGGACAGGGAATGCGGCTAAGTTGTAGCTAGCCTGCCCAAACACACAAACCCAGGTGCTGGGTTATTGGTACTCAAATATATATGTTTAACCATTCTACTCAAAAATCGTTTTGTGCACTGATCAGGAGAAAATATTAGTTATGGCAAACAAATAAATGATGAAACACTCGAACACACGAATTCACATGTTACAACTATGGCGAGCAGATTGAGATATGTCTATGAACCGGAAACCTCCATCTTTAAGATGCTGTACAACGATATACCCTTGTTTATTGTTGTCTCTTGCCATGAAAAACCGCTTTTGTATTAACCAGGAGTCAGGATGTTACTACACCAACATAGTCGACTTCAAAAGCTTTCCCGAGGTCGACTTGTGGATCCCACTCGAACCCTTTGCATATCGTCATTCCTGTTTCCCTGCCATGTAAATTTCTTCTGAGTTTTTTATTTCAACCTGAATGATGATTAGCTTCCAGCTGAGCCCACCACAGTGGCTCAGATCATTGCATGCAGTATGGGAAAGGCTTAGCGTCTGTAACTGGTAATCGCACAGAGGCTTCTGACAGGCACATATCTGCAACTGAAGAAGCATCACAGACTATCGGCAAACAATAAAATTTGCCTTTCTGCTGTTCAGTTTATCGAATTGAAGGAAATGGCTCACCACTTGCCACCATCTACGCCAGTTGCGCCTGGAAGCGCCCATCCAGGGCGAATAACTGTTGGGCAACACCTGCCATACACGGGTAGAGAAGTGGAAATATTCTCTCGCTATGGCTATTTTTATCCTCCAGGGTACCTCCCGAACACTTCTGTATACGGGGTCAGAAGCCTCGCCCAGACACTCACCCGGCCGAGTTTCGGCATGAAACCTAACGTACGTCATGCTACAGCAGCAGTGCTGCACCACGATAAGCTTCGAGGCACGAGGCGAGAGGCTATTTGGTACCTTCGTCCGTCAGCGCAGCGCCGATTTGTGCTCGGCTCATACCACACTTTGGCACTCGCACAAGGTATCTTGTTGTATCATAACGGAGCGTATTCTCTGTTGTTTTCAGTAGTGCCTTTTGTGTTTCATGGTGCCTCGTATTTTTCAGTACTTCAAAACCTTCGGAATAGGCGCCGCTAAATTTGCTGGCTGCTTCCTGCTCTTTTATCTGCCTCTCGACGGTCTATACTGCGACCTTCGTAAAAAGGCAAGTGGAGAAGAAGGCATTAACCCTTAATGATAGAAGGCAAGGCGTTGCGCCATTTGCTTTCAGTGGGAGAAGTAGCTCAGGGTTTGTTGTTGCATTCTGTCTGTGTTTAACTGCAGCAAAAAGAAAGGCGAGCAAAGCAGCGCGGCAATTAAGTCAGGCGTCTGCGCACATTATGTTATTGAGATTCAGCACACAACGCTGCCTCTTGTTTAAATTGTGCCGTACTTGTTGACCTCCGTCCTGCGCTGCGGTGGCTAGATTGCACAGCATTCCCTGTAATAAACAGGGAAGCAATGCATGAGTAAATGTATGTGGCCGCAAAGGCGTGTACAAAATCACCCAGAATCCCACAGTTGCGGACTGCGCGGCTTGCATGCATCCTTCGTGTGTCTTACTGATAATATGCATGCTGTGAGATTCCCTCGTGCAATTCAGCAAGTCGCGGTAGCCATAGCCACCAATGCGCGCCATCGAAGCGGTTTTTCCAGATGCGTCGGGGTACTCCTTTGTGAGCATCAGACTCTCCTTATTAACTGTGTTTTTGATACTTATATTTACCTCGCATACTTCATTTACTTGCTAGCTTGCTACGAGGAATGTGTAACCATTTGACACACAGTGGCCACTCGGTCCTTTTGCCACTCGGCGTTTCCTGAGCCGCAGTTCCTTACGTAGAAGATCCCTTTTGTGCTCTTTATTATACCAGAAACACCTCGCAGATGTCAAACAGTGGCGTCATAACGCAGGCTTGTTCTCTGCCATGTGAAGCTACAGCCAGCTGCCAGCCTTGTATATCTGGGCAACCACTATTGTGATTGGACAGCCTTAGGGCTCTTAGGCAGTAGAAGTAGAGTGCTACCAAGCACCGGGGCATCCCTTTTATAACAGCTCCTCTGGGTTAAAGGTGGTGTTTTCTGAAGAATATGTTGTCTATAAGTTGTACGCTGCGCACGTGAAAAAAAAATGGGAGCGACTTCCAGTTTGACGTGCCTTCTCCATCTCCCGTGGCTACCGAACGATATTGCAACAAAAAGTTTAGGAGTCGTACATCAGTTGCATCTGCTCATGCACTACGTAGGCATCAAGATCAATGGCTGTGCAGTTGCTAATTGCGTACATAAGGCGCTGCCGCATTATTGCCGTTGAGGAGTACCGTGGCATCAACAATCGAAAGCTGCAAGTGGCAGCCGTCGGCAGCCGATTATCATTGTGGACAGGAAGCCGCTGCTGAGTACACAGGAGCAGCACAATTCGGAATAACTACAGCTAATTCTCCCAACGCACAGCTAGCTAGCTTGCTGCAGATATGGAGTGGTATTGGAGTCGCTAGGCTGTGGACTGCAGCTCACGTTGGGCGTTTCGAAGTCAACAGTCATGCGCCAATCAGTGCTTGCAACCGGTAACCGCGAACGGCCGCACACGAATCTGAACCGGACAAGAACAGAAGAGTCCGTAGAGGCAACAACTGTGGAACGCTTGCATCGCGACATGATCAAAATTAATCGAAAAAGATATTATTCAATTCATTAGGTGATGATGGCAGAATACACTAAAAGGCTAAGTCTGAAAGAGGCGCTTCGTGCGACCACTGAATTCTCTACTACACATCTCCCAAACGCCATTCAGCGACCACGGCAACTCTCACGAAACCACCTCTGCCGTATTATGTAGTCTTATGACAGTGTTACGCATGAACTCACCTCAGAAAACGTTGCATCTGCTCGTTGTTGAACGATTCAAGGATTTGGAACAACTCGGCTTTGAGTCTTTCAGATGTGCACACCGTGCGCTCTTTAAGAGTAGCCACGTCCACTTCACGATCTCCGCAAACGCGGTACTCAAGCCTCCTGTGACCACTCACAATATACGGCTATATGAAATGTGAAAACCCACTGGATGGAACCATAGGGGTGCGTAACGTCAGCCGCTGTTCTGAGAGTCTGCGAGTCCTGTTTTAAAAGTCCTTCAAGTGGCCGACAGCTCACCTCCATTCGAACAGCAGCCGCAGACGACCTAATGGTAGCACTGCGGCGATTCCTCTTAGGACGGCTTCCACCCCTTCCGTGCCCTCAAGAAGACGGAATCTCTCAGACAGTCGGATGAAGGTGACAAGGTTGAACGCATCGACGGGAATATCTGCACCCCCCTTAACGAGTTCGAACGAACGACCCAATGTGTCCTCGGTACTGAATGTCATATCCGAGAGCGACGCTTCCATTGTGGAGTCCCAGAATTCGGGAGGCACTGCCGCCATTCGCCGAAGAGAACGAATCATTTCGACCGCAACGCAGTCTGAATCTGCTAAGTCCTGTGGCGCAGCAACAACGAAAATACAGAAAAGGGGCAAGGCTGACAGGTTAGACTTGTCGATACCATCAACACAAAAGGCAGGAGCAAAGCGCAAGCCGAGGCAGTGGGGCCCTCCTATCAGCTAGGGTATTCTTTGCCGCTGGAACCCGCTTTACCTATATAACGGGCTTCCACACAAACACCTATGCACCGGAACTCACATCAATGCTCAGTGGCGCGGCCACAAGCTTCTTCCACAGCATGGGATTAAACTTCACGTTGAAAGCCGAGCCAATACAAAAGCACATGGCCATCAAACGACCCAGAGCCTCGTACATAAGGAGCTGGATTGCTTCTTCAGACAGCATCTCTTCATCTGCACCTAGTAGAGCTGATGGAGGACCTGTTGGTGGCGTGCCCCCACTAACTCTGTCTTGGCGAGAAGCTGCAATGCCCAATGGATCCTCCTGTGTATGTTGACCTAAATCTCGAGGCTCTTCAGAACGTGAGCTACGCGCTGGAATGCCGCTGGAAGCAGCAGGGAGAAAACTAGAAATTGTATTCGGGGTCCACAGGGTGTTGACTTGCATAAGCCGCCCAAGTTGAGATTGCAACGAACAAGAACGATCCCCATACAACGTGGGCCTCTGAATAGTGCGCTCCTCTGTCGTTATTCTCATTGCTTCCCCGCACTCATGCAAATGGCAAAGCTCATTGTATTCCTCCGCTTCTTCCACTTGCAGGACATCTGTACAGCTCCGAGAGCGACCCCGCAGCAAGGGACTTGGTTTGCCGCTGTCATCCTCGTGAATGCGCCTACGCTGCTGCAAAGTTGCGGAGGAGACAAGTGGGTCAGGAGCTGGCCCGCATAGATCAGGACGAAGCAATACAGAATCTTGATGTGGTCCAATTGCATGAGTCGAGTTTAGGCAGGGCAAACAGGCAAAAAAAGTGGGAAGCAACTCGTTTGGTGACTCTGCAAGGGGTCCCATAACCTCATTTGCCACTCCTGATAGAAACTCTTGAAACGGCCCACCAAAGTCAGTTGCACCTTCCCCGCGAAATACCACCATAAATGGCCTGTCTCCAATCCTTGCTCTGAGTCTGCAAGGGCGAGCGCTAGCCGACAGCAGCTGCGTGGTAGCCTGATACCAAAGCGTGTGCACCAGGGACTTCGCAGTCGCAGCCTGGCCACGATCCAGACGTATGGAAGGCTGTTCGTGACTTGAGTAACCAAGCTTATCAATGATGTGATTCCAAAGAGCATTGGTTGTTGCAATTCTCAGCAACGGCCTTACAAAAAGATAAGAACTCATCTCTATGGGCAAATCCGATGGACCCACTTGCAGCACCATTTTGCTTTTGTTGTACGAGCGGCTCCGCTTAAGCTTCCTGTACGAGTGTGATGCCCTTGCCTCCCAGTCCCCGAGGAACGAGGAAAAAGTACCTTGAAAAAAGCTTGAGCCGGAGTGAGCAGTGAGCAGTCCGTAATAGTCAAGAGGTAATTTAGGGATATTAAAAATCGGTGAAATTACTGGGACTGCGCGAGTTGCGCATGCGCTTATGTGTTCCAGTAAACGCAAGCGGACACCAATAATATGCTGAGATAAAAGCTCCATGGAGCTTCTTGGCGCCACGGGCGAGGCTTCGTTGATCTGCGGAGCAACCACAACACAATCTCAAATTCGCCCGATTTGCATGGGATTGTGAATGCATACAACGAGGACGTCACGCAGCTTTCGTGTTGATAATGGAACCAGATAAACATATCAAGGCTCCATATAACTGAAGGTGCTCCACAACTAGCTGAAAAGAAACTAACCAGAGCAATGATTGCCTCTTTAAGTGAGAGAGCCTGCTCAACCTCCTGTAGTGAATCGTGCTTGCCAATTGGCAGGCAACAATAGCGATAGAAAGACAAGAGTTCCTCGCGGTCACCGTCTGCTTTCCACACTAGAGCTGCAATCCTCAAATGCTTCTCAGCCTGGGAAATTGTTTTGCCTTCCTCAACCCCGTCGAAAGCGTCAAGAAGCTGTCGTAACCAAATGTCCATTTTCAATGGCCATGACCGCAGTGCTGAGTGCACGACCATATCATCGAAATCCAGCACAGCTCTGACGACCAGCAGGCCGCACCCTTCCCCCGTAGAACCTTGTTCCTGTAGCCCCAAAAGAGGCCGTTGCAGATCCTCTCCTGTTGCTTCAGCCAAAAGCTGCACGTCAGGGGTCCACACAAGGCCTCCAGGACCTCCCAATGCGATTTGATACCCCAAATCCCTTGCTACTCTTTGTCGCCAGGCTTCTCGCTGCACTCCTTCAACCCAGCCTCTGCGCGTGCTGCTCTCAAGGCGTCCTGCCAACAATTCGAGAGGAAGCAATAAACCGACAAGGCCTTCAATTGTCGCTGCATTCTCGGCGCAGACAGCAAGACGTTGTAGGTTGTTGCGTATGAAAGAAGAGGGTACAGGGGATTGCTCTCCTCTGTTGTGTCTTGAACGGCCACCGTCAAACTTGCGAGTGACGGCATGGACCGTGCGAG
Source organism: Eimeria falciformis (assembly GCA_002271815.1). Taxonomy (NCBI): domain Eukaryota; phylum Apicomplexa; class Conoidasida; order Eucoccidiorida; family Eimeriidae; genus Eimeria; species Eimeria falciformis. The sequence goes on from NPHX01000301.1 coordinate 323,891, forward strand.
CAGCTTGAGGAGAAGCGCTTTGCTGCGGCAGCCCAGCTGACTGAGTCTGCTGAGATCGCTGCTGTTCTTCCAGCTCTATTAGCCTCCTAATGATAGTAAGAATGACACTCTGCAGCAACGGGAAGTCCTCAGCCCACGTCACATTACGCAAAAGGGAACCAGAAGCAGCGGTCATTGGAGGCCGGAGGGGAACAGGCTGGTTTTCAGATCGAGGGAGGGGATCTGCATCGCCGAAGAGGTCAAGTCCAGACACCAGCAACTGCTGCAGTAAAGTTCGCACGTCTTCTGCTGCAATAGGAAGGGGTTGGCCTCTTGTACGAAGAATAGAAGGTACAGAGCAGCTGCTAGGTGCTGCAGAAGCACATGTCCAGATGACGCTTGCCTCCGCTGGTTCTGTTGCAGAGGAAGCAGTGGCTAGCCAACGATGGCCCCCGGCAGTTGCAGAAGTACTTGCAATAAGGCTCGTTGATCTTCTGCTGGCTCTAGCACCAAACCATCCAGCAGACAGTTCAGCGCTGTCTTCCATGCTCCCCGCTAAAGATGAAGAAGTGGCTTTCAACTCTGAAACCTTCTTCATCTCAAGCTGCACTTGCGAATCCTCATCACAGGCGTCCAACTGACAAAAAGAACTCAGCTGCTGCTGCTGCGGCGGCGGTGGTGCCACAGGCGTGGAAAAAATAGCTCCATTCTCTGCTGCAGCGTCTCCTGTGATATGGCTACTCAGTGCCGTATCGTCGCGCCGCTCCCCGTCAATGTAAAGACTGTGTAGAACCGGAGTACAATCGTCAGAGCCCCCGACAATCACAGAACAGTTCGCCAGCAAGGATCCCCATTTGAAAGCTACGCAGCCAGAGGTTCCTTTGAAAGGAGAATGACCTCGCCTTCTTAGGGGTTCGGGCTGGATGCTGGCGAGCTGCGTTTGCGCTATCACTGCATGATACCTCAAAAGTCTTTCGATGGCATTCGCCCCCTCTTGCGCTGCTTCTCCCCTGGAGCTGATAATATCGACAGGAGAGAGCCCTGCGTCGTTCTTTAGGGTGCAGTCCGCTCCAAGGGAAAGAAGCAGCTTGACGGTAGAGTAGTACCCTCGTCGATGTGCTGCAGAGGAGGTGGAAATCCGAATTCCTGTCACAGGAAATCCTGCAGCACGTAAAACGACTCTGTGGAGTGCACTGTTCCCGTCTGCGTCTCTACGGTTCGTATTGACCCCGTAGATGCAGACCAGAGTGGCCACAATTGCGTGGTGGCCCAGCTCTGCCGCCAGCATCAGAGGTGTAATCCTTTCGCTGCCGTCTCCCACTCCATCTGGGTTGCAGCCAGCCTCTTCAATCAGCAGCTGGACCACATCAAGGTATCCTTTCTTAACCGCCAGCTTCAGAGGGGTGTCGCTTTCATGTTCTCCAAACACGCCTAAGTGCTGCTGCTGCTGACTCTGCCACTGGGGCCCGTTTCCGTTCAGGCCCCCCGAGAGCCGCTGCTCCAAGGAAGCAAAGGTGCAGCTACCGGGCATGGCTGCCGCATCCTGCTCCTCTAGCCAATCAGGATAGTAAGAGAAGTAATTTAAGAGCCAACGCAGATTGCGGTCTTTAATAGCGACGAACAAAGCCTGTACGGCCCCTTGATGCATCTCTACGTGCTGCTGTGTCACAAGAGGGCCAGGAGATGTGGTGTTTCTGCTTATGGCTGCAGTTTCTGTGGATATAAGCTCTGTGCTCCTAAAGCGCTGCGAAGGGAAGAAGACCATCTCTCGATCTTTTTCAGATGGAGTGGTTGTTGCTTGCTGCTGGTGGCTGCGGGTGGTGCGGCCAGGGGTCCACTGGTAGAACTTGTCGAAATTGAGGCCGAACTGGTACACTTCATTTCTCTTGAACAGCAATGCTGGGATAGCTGGCTGAAACTCTATCTCCACAAGGTCTCTCGGGGAAAACGCTGTAACCCCTTTTGTCACATACACCTCTCGCCACCCCTCATGTGCTGCTCTCATGCCGCTGCTGCTGTTGCTACTGGCTGCTTCTGCATGCTGCCTCATAAGCTCAGCCACAGGCAAATCCAGTGGACACAAGAGCCTGCCGTTGGAGAACCACAGCCAACGGCAACAGCCCCAAATAATTCCTACCACATTTACTCCCGCCTCTCCTCCCGCTCTTGACCCTCCTCTAAATTGCACTCGGAACGGGAGAGCAGGGTGTACATTGCCTAAGGAAGGGGTGGCATCTGGGGAAACCCACAAAGAGCCGCTAGGAAGGCTATGTTGCCGGGAGCAGCGGGATGGTGCTGCCGTATGCAAATTGGCAGTCGGAATGGAAGTGGTTCGGGTGCTTCTTGAACCAAGAAGAGATGGTGGAGATAAGACTGCCCTTGTTACTGCACCAGAGGGGCCCCCTGCCCCTGTTGGTGGGGCGTATGCGGGAGCCAGAAAGACGGTGCTTCCCCCACAGCTTGCGAGATCGCCAAACGCTGTGCCACCACTAACCTGGAGTGGATCGGAGAAATCGGAGTGGTCGCTGCCCCAGTGACCGGTGGATGCAACAGCCCTTCCTGCATTGGCATCTGCCTCGGAATCACCTTGTTCTGCTTCCATGAGTCCATCCTCTGAGAGCGTCTGGCTGCTACCTGGCCTATGCAACCACTTCCATGTAGTGGGGGAGTAGGCAGTAGGCACGCCCAAAGGCAGTCGAGCACTGACGCCGCTGCGGATCTTTACGGAAAGGACGGAGAGTCTCCACTGAGGGTTCAGCGAGATGCCAGCAGTTGTTGCGCCTGACAACGTGTAGTGGCCGCAGGGAAAGTCAGAAAAGCTTGGTCTTGATGAGCCATTCTGGGTTTCCGCCTGTTCCTCTAGCATCTCTGCTCCAGTTCTTCCCTCGATCTCGGTCCCTAAAGAAAAGGACTGGCATCCTCCTGTTGCCAGGCCCTCCGATTTGCTAGGAAGGCCGCTAGATGCTCGCAGGAGCTTCACTGGGCAGTCCGCTGGCGCTGGCTCCAGACAATAGAACACGTCATTGCTGGAAACGCTGATGGGTTGGCGAGAAGCGGGGGTCAGAGTGGCTGTAAGGATGAGAGTACGCCAAAGTGCAGAGACATCTGGTGACGCGCAAGTCTCAGAAGCTTCGCATATGACAACAACAGGCAACACCTCAGTGCATGACGGCGGCAACATCTGCGCTGCTACTAGTTGTCCCTCTGAAAACCACAGCAGGTGCCGGCCTACGGCTGTAATTACGAAGGAAAGTCCATTTATTGCCACTGATGTGGAATCTTCGCTCCTTTCGCTTGTTGCCCCTTCCTCTGTGGCTCTCTCTTCCACCAACAGGTTTGCGAGCAGCGCTCGGCGCTTGGCGGTCCGCTGGTCATGCACCGCCGCCCACTGCCGCCTGGAGAGTCCAGAATCAAAACTCGATGTTAGATCCCTCGTTGCCAGGTGCAGGAAGCTGGCATGTGATGTCCCGTCCCACATGCCCTCCAGCACTTGTCTCCGGTGAGTCCCATCCACTGCCCCAATAAGGATACGGCATAATGGGGCCCCATCTTTTTTTATTCCAAAGTCACTGGACACGTTCCCAGAAGTAGACTGCAAGGCAAAGGTGATACCGCACGAGGCGGAGGAGCTGCCGCACTGGAGGGAGAGACTACTGCAGGCATAGCTACGTCCCAGAGTGGGAGCATGCAGGTTCGATACCATAAGCGACCTCAGTTCGTTACAACCGGTGTTGCTGCTATCCAGTCGCTTGGATTCCATGTGCAACGCGTCCTTTCCTGTTCTTGAGCCATTGACAAACACGCGCTGCCACTCCGGGACTCGCATAGAATTTGAACTTTCGCCCACCAAGTGCTCCATGCTACGATCCAACGCCACAAGAAGCCTTGGAAATTTCCTCAGCTCTCTTGCGTCTCTAGGGCACACCAATTGCTCCTCCCGCGTCCAGCAAGGCGGCCTTTCAAAAGGGGACCCCCTGAGCAATTCCGGTTGCTTCGAATCTATCGGCTCAAGATCCAGTTCTAATTTGACACCTGGGAGCGCCTCTACCCTCCCCACTGACAGTGTTGACGTTATGGGCTCCGAGAAAGAAACGGGAACAGGGAGAGTCTGCACTGCTCGAATAAAGGCCGGAGAGAAACCCACACGGACTTCATCACTGTCGCCTACCACTTGAGCTGGAGAGCGAGAATCCCCACTGCAAGTCTCCTCGTAGCTACCGTTGCAGCGCGTAAAGCCACTCAGTGCCTCGTAAAACCGTCGCTCGGAGCCAGCACTTGGGGTGGAAGCGCCAGCAGTGGCAGCCCAGGTAGTGAAGCAACAGGAAGAAGCCACACTCTCTGCGGCCATCAAGTATGACACGAGATCGGCAAGGATAGGGATGCTGCTGAGCTCCATCCAAGTCACAGAACCCCATCTGTCTGCCTTTAGGATAGATACACATGCATTCGCCAAGTAGTGAGCCAGCAAGCTGCAGTTGATCCTATACCTCACGTGGATGCGGCTACGGTCGGCCCCGCTAAAGCAATCGAGGGTAGAAGCCCTCCAGTTGTTGGCTTTCTCTAAGTTATCAAAAACAGAAGCACCTATGAAACACACGCAGTCGAAGTAACACTGCAAAAACCCCAAGAATTGCCGGTTGGGCCCCTTGACCGCCACGCCAGCCACCTCTGCCATCGCCGTCTTGCTCCTTTTCGAAGGGGCCATTGGGGATCCTTTAAACCCATCGGTGCAAACAGCCGACTGCTGCGTTATTTCGGTCCCCTGCTTCAAGCGATTGTTTCCACTGATGACGGCTGAGAAGCCGTCAGCAACAGAAAAGTCAGCAGACGGGGTATCAGGGACAAACCGAGCCAACATCCAGTGCGTCATTCTCGCCGCATCCAGTCCCAGCTTTAGGGGGAGGCTTGAGCCGTTGATTAGCAGAGAAAAGAGAGACGAGTAGCTGAGGGGGTAAACTAAAGCCTGACGGATGCTACCGGGGCACAGAGGATGGCGAACAAAACCATCCATTAGCCAGTGAGCCACGTACACAGAAGGAGCCAAAGGACAGTACTTGGGCGATTCTTTAGACGGGTTTACTTTGCTCACAACTTGGCCAACAGAGCCCATCAAGTGGTAAAGAAGCTCCGTCTGTATGAGGCGGTGAAGAATCTCCAGGAACGCTGCGTCTGTCCACTTCGTTGCCGCAGTGTAAAACACCCGCTGCCACCCATAGAGAGGATCAAACACAACACTATATCTGTCTAGCTCCCTGAGCAGCTCCTCAGTTGGCTCCGTGTCCAGATGAAGACGGAAAGGTTGCTGGTAGTCAGGCGCGTTGTCGTCAGTCTCACGGCTAACAAAGTACGCGCAGATGCGGAACAGGCGAATAATGTTCAGAGCGTCGGGCGAGGGCGCGCCCCGCCGAGGGTCGCCAGACGCACGCGTCTTCATAGACTCCCTTATAGCTCTGATCAGCATGTACACACGCACTCACCCAAAGTACGATGCCGTAAACATAGCATTTCTTATGCTATATATTCCTAAAGTCGCTGCGATGGGCGAACGAACAAAGCTTGACAAAGTGGCGAATTCATGCGCGCCAAATTCTTGATTTAAAAGCTGCTAGCATGAAATGAACAACATTCAGAACTACTGGCAAAGGATCCCCTCCAGAGGTCGCGAGGTAGATGGGTGCAATTGCCTGTTGAGGGGCAAGTGACTTCAGTTGTGGAGTATCGCTTACCCGTAAAGGCGAGATAGGATCAGTCCTGGAAACAGAGCAGCGATAGTGCAAACAAGATGGAGAGCGTCTCTTCGGACGGCCCACCTTAGCGGGGTTTCGACAAGCCTGTGGACCATGCGTCTTGACCAGTGAGAGCATTCCCCCTCATAGCTGAAAACCCGCACGTCCACGGGCCCCCTAAAATGCATGTACCCCTCGTTTTGCCTTGGCTTGAGAAGGAACAACGAAGCTGCTGCACAGTCAGCCCCTAGCCCAACCAGTTCCTCGAATGGCACCTGCCCCGCCCCCACACCAGCTGATGGTGCAGTACCCCCATCTCTGCGAATGCACTCATGGAGTGCTGACACAGAAGAGCCAGCCGCATTCTTGCTGTCCCGCAGAGCCTCCTGAGCCGCGTCGTGCCACGCCTCATTGACCTTGAAAATCCAGCGCCACACCTTAGGGGTATCCGCCGCCGCCAGCACCGTTTGCTCCGCAACTTCTGGGCACTCCAGCCCCTCAGATGAGAGAATGCTGGCCGGCACCCCGCACAGACGAGCCATCATGTCCAGTCGTAGATTTTCCTGAGGCGTAGTCCTAGGAACATCTGGATCAGGGGAAGGGTCGCGAGCAGGTATTGTCTTAGTGGGGGCGCTGTCTGTACCGCTGTATGCTGCAATCGCCCGCCGCAGATCTGGTACACTGGCTGATCGGTAATTCAAGGCTTTGGAACTCGGAGTGGTCGATGGTTGCGACTGAGAGGGGCTGTTGATGAGGTCACGATGCGTGTCATCCAAGCCTTTCAAGTTGTCTGCTAAGGGGTCAATCTGGCGAGGCTTCAGGCCGGAGATAAGGAAGCAGAACTGCTCTAAGAAGCCAAACACCTTCTCTATACCCTGCTGTGCCCTTTCACTGAGGGGCGGATGGCCATCTGGCCTCAGCTGCAGCAGGGCTCGCAGTACGAGACAGAGAGCAACAATGGCTTTGCTGCCCAGAGTCACGGCCACGGCTTGCACTACTTCCCAGTCTTGGGAGGGTGCTACCAGATGTCCCACAACGGCGACCTGATGGAGCGTCCCTTGAATCACTGGAGACGTCAGCAAATCAGTCAGAGCAATAAGTAGGCTCTCCAACTCCATCCGACCAAGCCCCACTACTGCTGAGAGTGGTAAAGAAGAAGAACCTACGAGCCACGGCAATCCCAATCCTAAATTGCTTTGAGACGCATCAGAGCCATCATGAGGATCCCCTGTGTGGTTGGCGCAACAGGAAGCATCAGGATCGTTACCTCCAGTCCCGCTCGGCTTTTCTGCAATTGCGAGCAAGTTCTGCAACTCTCCCTTGCCCTTGCAGTCGCAGCACACAACCGCCAAAGCCGCTATGCCTCGCCTGCACGCCCTGAGAGTCTCATGCTCTTCTCTAGAAGTCCTTTGCTGTGGCCGGAAAGAGCAAGGCCGCAGGCCGGTACTAATATCCCGTCTGATCTCAGTCACAGGCTCCTTGAGGCTGCCACTACGTGCATATTCCGGTAACTTGCTGGAGCCGTCAAAGAGAGACCCAGAAACCAAACTTGAAGGAAGATTGCCCCTGCGCTTGAGGTTGGTGCTGCCTTGTGCACTATCCCCCAGATCCCCGCAGTCTGCCTCGTTCCCTTTGGGGGAACACTCAGCGTATTTTGCACACAATGCTTCAAATGCAACTCCTAGCGAAGATGCCGCTGTCTTCAAATAGTCACAGAGTTGACCCAGCACCTTGCCCCGCTCCCCCATAAGAGCTTCCTCCGGTGCCAGCAAAACCGCCTGGTACATCTGCAGACTCTGCTGGAAAAGAGGATGCAGTCGATGCCACCGCAACACTTGCTGCGTTGGCGGCTGCGAGACGTTCCCGTTCTCACCCTCCTTTTCCCCTGCTTGGTGCCGGCTGTAAAGCCTCGCCAAATCCGGATCAACGTACTGAAGAGTGAACGCTGGACCCCCATAAACAATCGCCAAAGGGTCTTGAAATACAAAGACAAGGTTCATTCTTCTCGCTTGCTCTACTTGTGATGCTTGTTCGTAGAACACTTCCAACACAGACCCAATGCTCTCACCAGACACATGCAGCTCCGTATGCAAACACCGCTGGCCGTTTGGCTGGTCGTCCACTGAGAATTTCACGCTGAGGTAATCCCCCGGCTGATATAACACATTCGTAGCAAATACATCTTCCCAGAATGGGGGGCAGGTGTTAGTGCGGAAGCCCACAACATCGTTGCGGTCAAATATATCTTGCGCCGCAGACAAAACGCAGTCTGCTGGGGCTACAGTCACTCCAAATCTCCCAGATGAAAGAAGCCTAAACCCTATAACATCCTCTGCCTCCCCGGGCTCTACATTTAAGGCCGGGAAGGTGAGGGGTGCGCGACACAGAACCACTCCCCCCAAGTTGTTGGCACGCGTCACGTGCAACGTTCGGATGAGCACCTGGGCCTCGAAGTCTTCCGAAGGCTGGGCGCAGAGGAAAAAATCCGACTGGGGTAAGGCATCGAACAGGCTGTCTGTCCTCCCGCGTACAAGTCCTCCCATAGGTGCTGACGGGCTGCTGGATGGGCCTGGGGAAGGAGAGGTGAAAGAAAGCGCAGGATCCCCCATGCCGCTGAACTGTTCGGTTATTTCATACTGCTGTAAGGGGGCCACTTCTACGGGCAGCTGCTGTTCCATGCTTGCAGGGCCGGGAGGAGCGCTACCACTCTCCTGCGATCGAAAGGGGTCTGAAGCTTCAGCCACCTCCTGTTTTTCCTGCTGCTGCGTCCTCTCTTCGGCAGTCTCCATATGGCGCTGCAAGAGAGAACCAGAAGACTCCAGCAGACTTCCCACGGTAATCGGCTGCAAGGAGGGAAACAGCCAATTGCCCAAGTCAGCTCGTTCTTTTGACGAACTCCTCTGGGGCCCCATGAAGTCACGGGGCTCCACAGAAGACAGGCTGGCCACATAATCCTCCACTCCTCTTGCGTCAGCCATTCGTCTCACGCACTCCGTCAGCAGTCTGTACAGACAAGCTTTTACTGAGAGCGTGCGGAGCACTGTCTCCAGCTGAGCGGGCAAGGTCTTATAGTAAACAAGCAAGGTCTTCATAAACAGCCCGGCTGCCTCCTCAGACTCGAGAACACAGCGCAAGAGGATTACAAGGATCCTTTCAATCAACCTCTCGGTTAGAAACACTTTTTCGGGTATCTGCGGAGCGGAGTAGCTTCCGCTTTCCTCTTCAGTCGCAACTGCTTCCCCTTCTGACAGACTGCTTGAGCGGCTTATCCCATGGCTCGCAGCAGCAGCGACGTCGCTGACTCCTTCGTCGTCCTTGCTGTTCCTGGCGCCTCGGTTTGAGAGCCCCCAGGACTGGCTTCTGAACAAACTGGGGCCTTGATTGCCACTCCGCAACCCCAGACTGTTGCTGCGGTAAATACCCCGGATGGTCTGCTCTTGTAGTTCCACCAGGCGTTGCATCGTGCAGAAGGTCATTTTGAGGGCCTCAACAGCAATGGCCTCTCGCCGCATATTTCCTTGCGGGTTGTGTGTGCTTCGAAAAGACAGTTCATTAACGCCAGCCCTAGGGTCTTGGTGGGCTTCCTCTGTGTATCTGACGGGCTTATTGGCTTTCGCTGGGGCACTGCCTTGCTGCCCAGCAGAATTAGTTCTGCGTGTATTCCCTTCTTCAGGGGCCACAAGCAAGAACCACAGCGCAGCCTGGAACGCTCGCCATGCACTCTGCTGTAGCTTCTGTGACGCGCCTTCGTACTGCCGCGCCAGTAGCAACTTCGCTTTCGACTCTAGATCTCCTCCGTCCGTGTGACGAGAAGAGAACTCGTCTTGCCAGGTGCTGCACTCCATCCCCGGACCCGCGAGGTTTGCTGATGGGAGTTTTGGTCTTGATCCCGAAAGTAACAACTGAGGGGAAGGAAGGGCACAAGGGCCGCTGTCGGACCTTCGCGGGGACCGCAACTGCGCGTCTGTCCTTCCATCTGCTCCCTCTGCTTCCACGTTTGGTGCGTCGTACACCAGCAGCCCCTTTCTCACCCAGAGTCGAGCCTTAAGGCCAGGTGTAACAGAGAAAGACTTCTCCAATGAGAACCCTTGTCGCTGCAGCAAAGAGCAGGGAGGCGTCAGAGCAGGACGCACCCTGTCATGTATCTCTCCTACAGCCTGTAGTTGCAGCCGGACGTCCACAATTGCCTCCTCCGTCCCGTCGGGCTCTCCAGCCGTAGGTCCTGCGCGCTCGCAAACGCGGCAAACGTAAAAATATTAAAGGTAGACAACCCCAACAAGTAAAGTATTGTACAAATAAAAACAGTTTTCAATTGCACTAGAAAAAGGAATGCGTTGCGCGCCCCTGATAAGGGCGAGGTGCCTGGTCACTGCAAAGACATGGATATAACAGGGAGCCTGTATTCGTTTCTATCTTGGCTAGTGGAAAAGACTAGAAACGAAAGAGGTGCTCCGGCCCGCAACGATACATGCACGCAGGTAAATACAATTAGAAAGACAAACATTTGCCGGTATGTAAAGCATACCTGAGAAAGTGAATGTCAAGTGGCCTGCCCCTGTTCTTGGGTCTCTAAGGGGTCCAACAATTTCACCCGCTCCGCTCTGTGTAATACTCATGTTTCTTATGGCCTTGAGTGGGGGTGTAAATGGGTCTGCAAGTTTTTTGCGTTGTACATACACCATAGTGGTGCATCCTGCCACAGTGGCCTTCTCGTGCAACCGAAAGCCGCATTGCGTAGGGCTTCCATCCGAGGCCCAGCGGCGGGGACCAAAACAGCGAATAATAACTTTCGTTACTGCTGTTGCCAGTGGAACGAAGCAGGCCCGTGGCGAGCCCCCAGTGGTGAGTGTCTCATAGGAGGAAGACGGTACGAGACCCCTCAACGGCCTGAAGGGGGACCCCCTTTGAAACGAGACTGCTGCTGCCAAGGAGTCTACTGATGCCCCGCGATGGCAATCACCAGCAGTGGCTTCCTCTGTGTCAACACGAGCTGTAAAAGCATTCGAAAAAATCCGGCTAGTTGGCCCCTCTTTGGCGAACAGCCGCAAAGGAACTGGGTGGGCCAGCGTCAGCAGGTGCTGCAGAAAGAGCACAACAGAATCGGTCTGGTCGAGGGGCTCCGTGTTGAGACAGACATGCAAAGTCAAGAAACGCAAGACCGACTCCATCCAGCAGAAGTCAGTCGGATGGACAACAAAGATATCGGGGGCCTGGGGGAGAACCAGCGACGCCATAAGAGGAATATTCCTTTGCATATGCCACTCAAAGGCAGCCCTGTATCGTAGCACCCACATAAATGTCATGGAACGGGCTGTTTATTGTGTGCAGATTAGCCGCTACGGGTAGACACATACACCTACTGGAGAGGGCAAGTACAAAGGGGGAAAGGAATGGCCTAGAATGAAGATGCTGGCTCTCTGACTCACTTAACGATTTCACTAAGGGACGCCTGCAGGGCATCTGCCAGAGGCTGGGACTTCCAGAATGCTGTTTTGCTGCGACTCGTGTGATAAAATGCTTCAGATCCTTCATTCCCTTTCTCTTTCCCCTCATCTTGCAGAGCAGCGTGAAACGCGGGCTTGGCCCCAAGCAAAGATATGCCGAGTGAGTGCAGCATCCGCAGGAGCAGCCACCCAGCATATCTCCTTGCTGTACTGCTTGGCGCGATAGAAAGAGGATGTTTGTTGCTATGTCCACGTCTGCGAGAGTCAGCTGATGGGAGCAACAGCTCCACCAAGAGGGCCCACTGAAAACCCTGGCTGCGTCCTATTTGTTGTCCGGTGTTTCCCGCGTCGGAGCTGGCGGTAGTGCAGCTTACTTCTCTGCTAATCATGTCGCTGCTCTCAGCATCAATCCCTCTTGCTGTGACATCGCCAAGACATGCTCCCTCAGAAACACTGCATTGCTGGAACAACGAGGAAGAGAGCAAGCGGCCAGAGGGCCGCGAATTAAGGGCCATAGGGGCCCTGCGCGAGCCCGAAGAGTCACCCATTGTGCTTTTCCTTCTGCTACTGCGGCCAGGTGCGCCGTCTCCAGTGTTCTGGAAGGGCATTTCCTCCCTGATGCTGCAGAGCCGAGGACTTGAAGGAAAAGCCTCTCCTTCCTCCAAAAGGTCCATAGTGGTGACACTTGGCTTGCGGTCGTCCTGAGTAAGCACCCGTTGCGTTACGGAGCCAGAGCTCAGCTCCTCTTGCGATTTGCGGCGCGTTCCTCCAAAGTCAGCAAACCGTGCAGCGGGATTGGTGCTGCAGAGGCCAGCCACAAGGAGGGCCTTCATGCTGCGTAAGACGACATACCGTATGACAGCTGAAAGCTGCTCCACCATCAGTACCCGCCTTGTAGTTTCCACGTTTTCGCCGGTCAACATAAAGTTTATTAGTGACGCCATGCCGCCGTATGTGATTACGTTCCCCTTTTTGTTGTTGGGGCGGCAGGAAAGGTGCTGCAGGGTGTCCCAAGGCCAGCGACGAGACTCGGAGGACCTCGGTGAATCTGAAGGAAGGGTGAGAGGTCCGCACCTTAATCTATTCTTTGTCTGTCGCTTCGGCCCCTCTGACCTCTTATCTAAAGCTGTTGTACGGCTTGGGGATCCCCATTGGTTGGGCCCTTTCCTATTGGAGAAGTGGTAGCCATTCCTGATGAACCGCTTCAGGAGGTCCAGGTTTCGTGCAACACTGAGACTGCTGTAGGGAAGGCCGTTCCCCCTCACGATCTGCCTCGCCGAGTAATTCCTCGTTAGTCTGGGTGTGCCAGACACATCCGTGTGTCTATCAAGGGGCTGCTTCAGGCTGGAGCAGATGCCCTTTCTATGTCTCTTCTGTCCCCATGCCACAGGCCGGGAACCCCCAGTCGTGCCCCCCCCTAATTCAGGACAGGAGTTAGTGCGACAGACGCTCTCTCCTCTTCCTCCTAACCCCACTCGGTGAGAGCCCACAACCAACCGGCTCCATCTGCTGAAAAGCATCAAACTCTTTGGCCCTGCAAGCCCTCTGGGGCAGGAAAAAAGAATCCACTCGCAGCGTTCCACGATGCCCTTTACTTCTTCCTCTCTACTTACAGCCCGTTGCTGACACGCCTTCTGCGGACTGTGGCTACTGCTGCTGCTGCTGCTGCTGCTACTACTACTACTACTACTACTACTGCTACTGCTGCTGGGACCAGCCAGGCAAGACTCGTCAGAATCGGAAAGAGGCAAAGGAGTGGTGCAGTCTTCGTCCCCGAACGACCCCGACTCTGCTGTCCTCCGCTGCCATTTAGAAAGCAACTGTATGGCTGCTTTTTGCGCCAGTGACGCCGCTATGCGCACCTGTGTCTCTGCTTCTTCAGCCTCCTGCGCTGCCTGGGAGCTGTTCCCTCCTGGATCCCCAACTGTTGGGCACTGGTAGCCGAATAAATGCAATACAGCAGCACCTATTGCCCTCTGAACTGCTGCAAGGCGAGGGTGGAATGGAGCAAAATTTCGGCCGAATTGCTTCTCCACGCATTCGCCGTGCAGAAGCCGTAAGAGGGACGGGCAGCAACTGCCGGAAGCGACTGCAGCAGAGGCAGCAGCATGAGCTACGTGTGTTGCTGCAGCCGGTAACTGCAGAGGCCCTACAGAAGGCACTGAATGCTGCGCCAGGAGAGGAGGGCATGATCCAGGGGTCTTCGCTGGAGCTGAAGGGGCTGCAAGCAGCGCTTCATTAGTCATTTCACTTCCTTCCCTGTCTGTGCAAACCTCGGCTCCACTCCCTTCTCTCCCTCCAGCCACTGGTGGGGCCAAAGAAGCTCCGGTGCTCCAAGCTGTCCTGGGACCTGCCTGAGTCTCCTGGGGCTGCAAGGCCGGCGAACCCTGGCTGCGCTGTGTAGCCGCAAGGAAGTCCTCTATAGCACAGGGCAGCGGGATCTCGTTTATCCTGAACCCTCCTGAAATGCGCGAGGAGCAGTCAAGAAGTAACAACACACTCGATCTGAGAGCATCTTCCAAGGCCACGAAGGGGTGTCCCATTTGCGTCGCCATATAGCGGGCCCCCCCCAATAACAAAGGTGGTAGGGCATCTAGAGCCCGTGCCGCTGCTGCTTCCATTTGTCCTTGTACAGCAGCGGGAGCGCCATACGCAATGTCCAGCTTGGCCACAAGCGGCGGGAAGCTGCCTAGACACTGTAAGATGTTCGAGGTCATAGTGACAATTCCTAGGCATTGCTCCACCAAAGGGTGCAGGCAGCCTCGGCCTGTATCCTCAGACACACAAGAGCCCACTTGTCTCATCAGCAGTAAACAGCGGAGAGCTAACTGAAGGATGGAGGGCCACAGGCGGAACACGAGGCCCATTATGCCAAGGACGCATTCTGCTGCCCCTTCAGAGGGGGTCTGAAAAGCCCGTTGGTGCCCCCGCCTTTCACTACAGCTAGCTTGCTCCTGCTCCTCCCCAACGCTCACAAGACGCTGCAGCAAGGTGCTGAGGAAGCTAAGAAGGGGAAGAACGCCGCCGTTGAGGAAGTTGCACCCGTGGAGGAAAGAAGCGCTTGGAAGCATCACAGGACCCAGGAAGCGACTGCCTTGCTGCTCACAAGCCCGACAACCCTCTGCTGCATTTTCCGCTATCATCCCTTCATCCCACGTTTTCTCCTTCCCTTCACTGTAGACCGAGGCAGCCCCTCCTGCAAACAAAGAGATGCCAGCCCCTGAGGCAAGCTTATCTAGCATAACTCCCAGCAGGTTATTCGCCGTTCGCATCACTACCCTCAGCAGTTCTTCTAGGCAGATACAGGTGTCGCCAGAAGAACGCCGAGCGCTCTTATCGCGTTTCAGCAGGCTCTCCCCAAACGTAAACCGATCGCTGGCAGGCCCGTGGAAGGGTCCTCCTGGCGAGCGTTGTTGCTCCACATTTCCTCCGACGGCGTTAGTCGCTGCCTGAACAGAAGAGCCTTCGCATGTCTCCAAGGTGTCAACAGACTTTCTCCCTTCCTCTTTCCCTCTCTTATTAGCATCGCTGGAGAGCGATGATCTCCGCTGGCGTAGGGCACGGAAGAGGCGCCACAGCCAGACCTCAGCTGCATGCCTCGCCAGGTGAGCTGCAACATCCCCAGCTGCCTCGGTACCCATTTTTGTTTCTGTGGTGATGGGGGCGCCGCAGGGGCCCTCACTGCTTCCCCAGTACGCCAATCCCAATCCATCTCCCCTCACAACTGCGTTGTGCAGCTGCTGCAGCCGATGCTGCAGCGGAAGCCACAAGGCAGGGCGATGCATCTCCATGCAGGCGCACCTCTCCCCTCCTGTGGCTGCACCTACAGGTAGCCCCACAAGCCTGGGGTTGGCCAGCACGCCCAGCGTGAATCCGCATGCCCAGTGAAGGGGAAGGCGGCTCCCTCCACAAGGTCTCCAGCAGGTGCAAGGGCCCCACGCTTTGCAGGAGTGGGTTGTCGACGATGCTGGCGCTGCAGCAGGCCGCTGGCTGTACATACAACCCTTCGCTTCGTCCCTCGCATCCGGCGGTGAGGCCTGCGAAGGGGAAGGCAGGCCCCCAAGGGCCTCCTTGAGCTGGGCCTCCGTCATATCTAACAAGCGAGAGAGGAAGGGCCAGAAGCCGCTACCCCCGAGGGAGGAGATCCGATCGCACGCCTCCCGCAAGTTCGACGTGGCCTTGTGTCCAGTTTCCTGTTGCTCGTTCCTGTATAACTGTCTCTTCCTCCCATTGCCCCTGTTAACCAGGTCATTTTTTTCTATAGCTAAGAAGGAGGTCCCAGCGGCTCCGACCGCTCGAAAGCTGCAGGAGCGGGTGCCCAGTTGCTCTAGAGCTTCGCACCCCTGCTCTGCTTGAATAGCATCGGGTTCAGTAATAGCCGCAGATCCGACTCTGTGTTGCTGCTGAGGGGAGATGAAGTGCTGAAGGCCTCTAAACGCCACTGTGGGATCCTCCAGGCCAAACCGGCAGCCCGGAAGCAACTCAACCTTATCAGAAGGGCCCTTCTCCTTGTCTTTCTGGGAGCCCCCACAGTTTAAGCTGACAGCACGTGTCTCGTGCAGCAGCCTCATTACCACAATCCTGCCTGCCGTGTTGCCCTCGAGCACCTGCAGGAGAGTAGCAGTAAACGGCTCATGCGGCCTCGACTTGCTGATTTCCAGCAGCAGCTGCTGCAACGTTTGGGGTTTGGAGCGTCCCAGAAGGATGCGGAGGATTGTAGGGGTACAAGAAGCAAAGAGAGCAGCTGTTATCTTTCGCAGCAACCAAGCACCCCCCTGGGCGTCGAAAACGGCCTGCACAAACTCGGGATCCCCTTCTCTTTGCCGCTTGCATGTGCAGCAGCAGCAGAGCGTCGCATCCGGAGGTGCAGCACTGAAAAAATAAAGAAGACACTCCATCAACCTTGGCGCTAGAGGACCCAACCGGGGCCTCGTGGTGAGGAAGAACGGATGGCGGCTACTGAAGAGGAGACGTATCACTCCTATCACACAGTAGACACTTTCTGCCCTTGCTCTCCAGCTCCGCAGCCCCTCCAAAGTCTCCTCCCTCCATCGTTCCCACGCGACAACGTCGCATGAATTTGTAACAGTTGGTATTTGCTGCTGCCTTGCTGCTGTTAGACCCCCTTCGCTGCTGCTCCCGTCTCTCAGCCGTCGTGACATGTACATGAGAATAGGGCCGGGGCTCGAGCTGTCGGAGCCTGTGGAGAGACAGTCAAGGGAGCCGCTGCTGTAGGAGGCGCTTGAGACAGCGTCGGCTATGGCAATAGAATCGGTTGGCCCAGTGCTGCAGTTTGCAACGCTACCAAGAGGGGAGAAAGACGCAACGGAACAGACAGCCGAGTCACTGTTTCTTGCCAATAGCTGGCGCTCTGGGCCCTCTTCTTCTCGTTGATTCGTCTGGGTCCCTTGCCGCTGCTGTTGGTGCTGTCGCTGCATAGCAATGCGTCTCCGCCTTTCGATTTGGTTCCAGAAGTGCTTCTGGTACTCCAAAAAGCGAAGGGCGCCCTCCACTGCCTCAATATCTCCCGATGCCACTACCTGCTGGGCCCCAGAAAGAGGTTCGTTCAAACCGTTGGGGCCAACATCAGAACCCCGTTTGGAAGTGAATTTGATGCTGGGCAGTGCGCCTTCTCTAGCCGCTCGCATGCAGAGGCGGTGCACAGCTTCACAAGAGGCACCGAAGAAGGTCTGCAACGACATCTTGCCGCTGCTGTCTCCTTCTGCATTGGCGGTTTTGTTGGTCCTCTTTTCCTTGCTAGGCAACCCCGGCAACAGTGCCCGCGATCTCAAATCCCCCACAAGCTCAGGAGAAAAAGAGGGACAAGCAGGAGAGATAAGGGCTGCTCCCCCACCAACGCGAGCCCGCAATAGCACCTCTTTCCCCTTTCCTTGCAGAGCTGGGGCCCCTGCAGCAGATGGGGGGAGAGGGATGCAGCAGAGGCGCTTTCCGTTGACATACAAAACTACCTCCTCAGCTGGCTGCTGCACCATGCTCATCACCTTGTCCAGTACAGCACCGCGGCTGGAAGTAGTCCTCTGGGATAGAGCAGAAGCCTCCATCTCTTTGGTGGCCTCTGCCAACCCTTCCTGCCATCCTCCCCTGTCTACAAGCACATCGAGCGTTAGCCGCCGCTCCCCCCGAATGTCAAACAATGCCACAAGTGCCTTCTGCGGCTCCCCACGCTCTCCTCCCTTGTCAGAGGCAGACACCCTCAGCCCTGCCTTTTCCTGCTCCCCTGCTTCGCGTGTCCACACAGCCATTGCGCTTGCAGACGCTTCGATGTAAAGGAGGATACAGGCTTCGTCTGGGTTGCATGTGGATTCCCCCAGAGTGCTGCTTGCGTCTTTCCTTAACCGAATAAGACGCTCATTTCCATACAGGAATTCCAGCAAAAAACACAACCCCCCATCTGTCCCCTCCGCCGCAACAGGATCATCCATTGTCCCACGGCCAGTAGAGAGCCACGAGCTGGACTCCTTTGGCAGCACTAGTTGCAGCTGAACCACGGATGCCCCGCAGGTGGCAATGGCGCTAGAGAGAACAGATTCTGGCCCCTCGGTGGGGGACTGGAACTTCCTATGGCTCCGCACAACGTACGTCTTACGGCTTTCGAGGGTGGAGGCAAACCAACAACGACCTTGAAGGGCCAGCAGCTCCAGCGCGTCCAACGAAGGAAAGGAGAAACGACGTCTCCCCTCATATTCACGTTGTTGCTGCTCGTGCTGCAGCCTGCTGCTGCTGCTGTTGCTTCTGCTAACTATCTGTGTAGTTGCAAGCAGGTCATGCGCATAGACACTGCACGACTCTGATGGCAGACAGTCCAGCGTCTGGGCTGCTACGGCCCCCATCAAAGTCTCTAAAAACTGAACAAGACAAGCCAGGGTGCCGCCATGAAGGGAAAGTATCAGCAAACAATCTAGCGCTTTGGCTATGAGTTCCTCTGCCTCGCTGTCGTCCGCAGAGGAGTTGCTGTTGGCGCTCAGATGGCGCCCCGCCTCCTTCTGCCCCTTTCTATGCAACTGCCCGGCCTGTAGCACAGCCCGCAGAAGCCGCCAAGTCGTTTCGTTGGCGCTACTGCCGCGGCTAAAAGAGAAATTTTCATCCTCCGCCTCTATACCCCCCTTGCCGATGCCTCCTAGGCTGCTGCGGCCCCCAAATGCGGCAGGGAGTGTAGCAAGCAGCTTCCTCCTTGTCACATCCAAAATCTGAAAAAGCTGGGGTGTCAGCACGCCTCTTGCTAGTCCCAAAGGCCCACAGAAGCCCTCAGCCCCCACCCCACAAACGTCAGGGAGGCGGCACTGCCACAACTCCATCAGCGCCTCCTCCTCTCCACTTACTGCTGCACTCGGCTCCTCCCAGAAAGCGCCGAAGGAGCGCGATGGGGCCTCCACATCGTAGAAGGGAGGTCCTCCTAAATCTGGATCAACAACACCGTGTCGGCCCTCCTCTGTTTCCTCGTGGTTGCCCACGTCAAGCCCAGCAGCAGTCGCCAAGTAACCACAAAGCCTGAGTCTTAAGGGATGTAGGGCCCGGGGCAGAGGCGTGCCTTGCAGCCTCCCGCAGCACGCTCCTGGGGAGCCAGCTAGAGCGTCCTCTAGGGCAGGGGCTCCCCATGCAGTGGAACCGCCGGCGGCAGAGGCGGAGACCGCCTCAGGCATTTTGCGGCGATCATCTGTAGAGCCCCCCATATGGCTAGAAGAGGTGCCGCTGATGTGCACAGGCAGCTGTAAAAGCTGAGGAGAGAGCCATTCTAAAGAGGCAGTAACAGGATCCTCCGAAGCATCTGCTGCTGCATCTGAATGCCCCCCACCCTGGTGCACTTTCCAGGGCCGTGGGCCTTGTCTGCTGGGAGACTTGGAGTCGCCGCCACGAGGGCGGAGGCGCCGCGAGGGAGGTAGCACATCACGGAGCTGCTGTTCTCTGTCACCAAAGAGACGCAGCATGTTTTGCAGGTCTGAAGCATCAACGAACGGGTGCGGCAGCAAGAATCTCTCTTCCGGGGAAGAGACAGCCGTATTGCATGGGGGCTGCTGGTGTTCTTCTGGGTTTGCATCTTCACCACTTAACGCACTAGGCCAGTGAGGCAGGCGGCGACTCCTTGAGGTACCCTGGCCCTCCCAGGATCCCTCCATCAGGGGCACGCCTGCCTCCGTCTCTCCACCCCCTGAAAGATGTAGAGAGCTAGTGGGTTCTCCGTCTGCCGCATGCCCATCCCCTAAGGCATACGGGCTACATACTAAACCTCCAGGGACGGGTATCCAGCAGCTAAAGCTCCTCAAAGAACTCGAATTGATGCTAGCTACCAAAATGCGGCTGAGGCAAAAGGACACATGGGCCTCCGCCATCATCCTTACCCCCGATAACCCCACTGAACGCAATAATCGCCGGCTGGGCAGGGGTCCGAGGGAGCCCCTTGGGCCTGCAGAAGCCCTCCTGCGGGGACTGCTCATATCGCAGCCCTGATGACGAGTCCCTTGACATGGGAGAAGTGAGTCTTGGTCGGGGTAAAGCCCACTAGAGGAAATTGTGGCCCCGCTGTGGTGCTGCTGAGAGCTTATGCAGGAAGCGGCCTCCCCCGAATTGCCGCAAATTCTGCACCTGTATTTTTGGGCCATTTCAGAAAGGGCCCTTCGATAAGCCTTGAGAACTCGCGAGGCCCCCTCAATGATAAGAAACTCCGAGTCTTCACTTAAAGAACCCAGCACCCGAGTACGACTCAGCAGAGTGTAGCAGCTGAAGGCCTCCACGTGAAACGGTAGAGCCACAGACGAACAGTCGCTTCGAAGTGAGGGCTCCTCACAGGAGCAGGACGGGGAGCAGCAGCTGGGCAGCAGTTCAGGAGAAGGGCCCTGGGCAAGGCTTGGAAGGGCGGAAGGAATACCAAGTATCCTGTTTCCTTGTGCCTCCACTTTTCCACCATAATCATCTTCCACCTCGTGGATGCTGGCTGTAGCGGCCTCCCCCTTACATCCTCCTTCCTCCCTGCGGCGAGCCATCGTGACTCGTCAGATAGCTAAAGACGTAATGCAGGCCACGCCGAAGGACGCAGCCTAGCTTTCCAAGACGAGATTAAGTTGCGATGTTTACGGCAAGAAATAGTGTGTATAACAGCCGAATCATCATTTGAAAAATGCAGGTCAAAAGCTCTTCCCTGGCCAGAAGCTATGGCTATAAAGACCCTCAAATACAGGTCTGTTGCCCTGATACTCCTGTCGTACACCAAAAAGAATCCGAAAGCCTCCAGACTTAACGCTCTACCAAAGGAACGAAATTTATCCAATGTTCTGTCAACGGAAAATCTATGCGATCAAACGCTGGGGGGTGGGTTCTTTGGCTGTTACCCGTAGGCAGCCACATCAAAACGTCTACTCTTCCTTAAGACACTTTATTCCAAGTAGAATACGGTGCAAGGATTCAGCACGCAGCTGATTAAAACTTAAGAATTGACAACAGAAGGCACGAGGCATATCGGCGTAGACTGGACAAAGGATGAAAAAGAATCGGCAGGGCCCGAGTGTCTTCTAGCGTAGGGGACAACGGTAACTCTATTGTGTGTATCCCTTTTATTCGCAATGAGAGTGGAAAGCTTTCTGAATGGTTCAAAAGGTCTGGCGACGCTACTGGTCGCTGCTGTGGTTGAGCAGGCAGAACGGCTTGGGCGGGACTACCGAGTCGTAAGCGTACAACAGCTTATTTGCCACCTTCGTTGCGATGATTGGACAGAAGAAGAACCGCAAAAGACGAAATAAAGGGCTTAAAAGAGGCAATTGCTTTCGCATTCCATGGACCCCGATGAGGCGCATTGCCAACGCTGGCCCAGCCCTGTCGACCGCTGGTGCAGAGCAGCCCCCACGAGGCAGGCATGTATCCTCACAGCTGACTTCCTCGCATTCAAGGGTTAGGCCCTTTTTGCTGAGCTTTTGTAGATGAGTTCTACCCCAGTTCACTCTTGCTTACCCCTTTTTATGTGCTCAGGATGCACCAGCGTTGTGTGGGGTTACAACCTACAGTGAGCTGGATGTATTTATTGATGTCGCAGCAAACCACTCGGTTCTCACACTGTTGACATCTCTGGCTAGATATCACTCTTTCTTTTTTCGTGTCAATATATTAGCGTCAAGTTGGGATATAAGTGGTAATCTAAAAGACAGCACGAGGTTTATACACAGATATACCGTTGTAATAATTTCCTGAGGCCTCTGCGTAAAGGCTGTAACGAGCTACACTGAGTGTTACTGACAAGCGGCTTTAACTTTTAAATGGGTTCATATGCACGTATATATACACACTTTATGCAGGATTCGACACAGCAGGAGCAATAGCTAGCCATAGCTAGCCGCAGGCTCTCGTCAGGGGGAGGCAAGCACCCCAGCACTCCCCAGCACTTCCCAGACATCAAAGGCCACAACACTGAGGCTAGCCCTCAGGAATAGGCATGGCAAAGAGGCCTATCACTGAAGACACCGATTGGGGTTATAGGGCTATTGTACTTCGTGCAACACAACGTGAGCGCTGCTTTCCCTTCGCTGGCTCAGAACGGCCTGTTGCCATCACGCTCCTATTTTTTTCCTCCAGTCAGTGGAACGCGTCAACTGGTACAATGCGGCCTCCGGGCATGCGAAACCGTTCTGCATAAGGCAGGAGTTCCGACGTTATATTAGCTAGTACCACGTGGAGAAGGACACAGAGAGTTCACAGGGATCTCAGACAATCGAGAATTAAAAATTCCCAAAAGTATAACGCAGCCTTGTATTAGAGTATGTCATTGGAAAACATAAAGCGAATAGTTTCTCGTCTATAATGACACTGAAAAAATGTGCACTACTCTGTTTTACGTGATCACGGCAGGGCAGGCTCGCCGCTATGCTCTGGCATTCGGGATACAAAGCCACTGGATATGTGCAACTACTCCAGAGCTAAACTGAGCGTGCTACATGAAGAGGGGGCACAGCCTGCTGCAGAAGAACGTTCTGACATCCGGGAATAATACGGTGTGCTGTGCGCGGCACACACTGAAAAAGAATGCCCCAGCATAGGCCATTTTGTACCATTCGCTGTGAAAGGATGGGTAGCACTGAATGGTGCTCTTTTGCTGAGCAACTCAGCAACACTGTTGCTGCAATCTAGGCATAATCTCAAACGCTTCAAATGCATTTAAAGTTTCCCTCCTCCTTTGCCGTCTTATCCTCACTCGGTGGATGCCGGAACCGAGCCACACGATGAATGCTTACGCTCCCACTCCTCTCGGGCCCATTGCTCAAAACAGAAAACTTCCCTGCAGTTCTCCGTTAACCCTGCAGTCGTCCACATGAAAAAGGGCGGCATTGCGAGGATTGCTACGAGCAAGCCACCTACAGCAATGCATAAAGCTGAGAGTTCCAAGACAGCAAGCAAGCAGCTGGATCTGTCCCTGCGAGGTCCGAAGCGCAGATGCGGCAAGAGCAGCTATGACAGGCACCATGCCATAACTATTGCTAGCAAGCGATCCATACCTCTGTCATACAGGTTCTGTGAGACAGCGACGGCAGCAGCTGCCTCCTGTGTGGTGAGGCCCCTTGGCAAACGCTGGTTCAGAGCCTTCACGACACTATCCGACAGATTGGCACGCAGGAACACGTTGTTCACATAAGTGTTTTTAACAGGAGCCGGCGGCTGCTCATCCCGAGCGTTATCATGAGCTGCATCTTGTGCTCCGTCCTTCTCACGCATGGCAGTACTGCCCCCTCCAGGTGCAGAGTTGCACCCATAAAAGCCTTGTTTGGACTGCCGGCGCAGCACGGTCCTGTCCGACCTTGCAGCACTGTCGTCTGAGATACCAGTAGTTGGAGCTGCTGTTTCTTTTGACGAGGGGGAATCTTCCACTTCTGACGGCAGAGTGCTTACAAAGCGGCTTATGCGTCTATATTTAACGACCTCGTTTGTCGTCCGGTTGCGCAGCAGCAAAATCAAGTGCATCCCCAGAAAGCAGCAAAGCGAAAGGCCCGTCAACACGCACAGGGAGGACAGAAGCACCAGCTCTGTGCAATTTCCCAGCAAGTACTGCACAACACCAATTGACAGTGCAAAAGCCCCTTCCCAACACTTCAAACCATGCAAATGGTTTCCCGAAAACTGCCTCTTTGTTTATCTCGGAGCTACGGCATAATACCGCCAGGTCAATCAAAAGAAGAATAATGAATAAGGCATGGGAAGTGGTTGTTTTCTTGCGTGTCACCTGCAGAATAAGCAACGGTGTCGGCTTCAAGCGGGCTCCCGTCTCCATGTCGATGAGCATCACACTGAACAACTTCTTTCGATCGATAATGGAAAGTAACAAGGAGGCACCAACAAAAGCGCCGTAGCTGCGCATGCCAAAAGGGGGAAACATATCGGATTGGAAGAACGGAAAACGGCTGCATAACATCATAAAGTACATTAGGAGATTATACTTGGTTTACTATGTGTCAAATATAAAGAGGGAGGCAGACTTTTGAAGTGGTTGTACAGATACGCACCCGCACAGAAGAGCATGCATGAAGACAAACAGCAAAAAATACCGGTAATTCTTCGCTCCCACACAGTTGCCAATCCAAATGCAGTGGTGGTCGAAGCGCAGGACGCAGTGATTGCAAAGCCTGCAGTGCTTACTACGGGCCGGCCTGTGGCGCGAAGGATAGCAGGCAAATACAGACAGTTCTACCAAATTCACTGTTGTATCGCACAACTGGAGACCCAATAGTCGTGCGGCAGCATTAAAAAAGAAAAACACCATCCTTCAAGGAGTGGTGTTTAAGGTTTAGCGTTGTGCGCAAGGCTGCATGGCGGCATTCGCCGAGCTCGGGAGCTTTAAAACCCACAAAGACATGCCGCACGTGCCGCAGTCGGTGTCTTGGTAGTAAAGCAAATTGTCGTATTCAAACGTCTCGCAGAAGACCTTCGAGTTCTTGGGTGTCACCACACCTGAGAAGCTCGTAAACCCCCAAAGAAACGTCAAATGTTTCTTTGAATACGAGGAGAAAAGCATGAACCAAACTATCATATGACTTCTGCTTGCCCATGAAATACACGGCATACTTTCGTGAGGAATGGCGATGACACACTCCACTGGTGCCAAAGCTTTCCGGAAGTTGTTAAACTATACGTACTGTAGTTACCTACAGGGATACGTTACACTGCATGCATCGAAATATACTCATATAGTCCTCTGCACTCTTTCCACATGTCGTCCATGCCTCGAATTACTCCTTGAAATGCTCACCAGGGTCACTGACGCAGCAGATGACGAAAATGCTGATGCACGCCAACATGGCAAAAAGGCCGTACAGCCTGTGGCAACCCATGCATTGAATCCCTAAAGCATAGATCTTATGTAAGCACTAAACATTTGGTGCGAAGCTTCCGGAGGCTAAAACTGCAAGTACAGCAAGGAAGAGGCTCACGGATGAGAGTCGCTTAGAAATGCATTAGGCATGAGAGGCACAGCTGTACGGAAGCAGAGGAAATGCAGTTGCAAGCCAAAGTGCTTTCGCGTGGGAATAAACTGTCGGAGAAAGGAAAGACTAATGAAACTACGTTGGTTGGCACAAGACCGGTTATACGTTTAAAAGAGTATTGAATGTTTGCCGAATGGATGCGGAAGACGTGCCTACACGCAGGTACTCTGTGTACGAGCCGACCATCAATCCCACGTAGAATATCTGCCCCAGCGGATTATTTTGAAGGAACACATAAGTACAACATCTTGAGGCGCATTCCTGTGCAGATCGGCCGCATGTCACGTCTATAAAATGAAGAACGAGCAGGGGGAGCGTCACACGAAGGCGCTTTGAGAGACATCCTAGGAGGCCCGAGGAGCTTGGATCTGCCACAACTGCCACCAAGCCAAGTGCAAGTGTTGCCAATGCCACCCAACAAGCAATCAACATCCAAGGTACCGCCATTGCTGCACGCCTAGGGGCAGAAGACAGTCAGCGGTCTTAAGGCTCCCCTGAAGCAACCCATACAACAAACCCATAAAGAAAAATGTATTGATGCCTCCATCAGCAGAAGCAGCAAAGTTAGCCCGTCCCCCGCCAGCCTTCAGACTTAGTTCAAACTTAGTTCGGATTACTTACAAACAGGCAAAGGGCTTCTATGGGCCGTGTTAGACCTCTGCGCACTGCTGTCCCCCACCGTAAATGCACATAGGCATGCGAGAACACATGCTACTTGCAAGACACAATTGTGGGGCCTGCAGTTCTATTTGGCAAAGAAGACAGCGGTAGGGAACAGGAGAGGTGGAGGCAGGTTCATCCACGCTGGCCAGTGGTAGTCGTACCAAAAAACGACTCTTGCTGCCACTGCTTGATAGAAGGCTTCGTAATTAAGGGAAAATGCGTACAGCAAACGAAACTTTGAGGGGGGGAACTGAGAATTCGGCGACTTCAGTACAAACGCGAGAAAAGGGCTACGGAAAGTACGCAAGCTGAAACGGGAGCACTGAAAAGGGAATAAGACGGTTTCTTCAGTCAGGTCATAGGAGGAGGGAGTTTTACACGCTGCGCCGGCCTTCTGTCAAAGTGCTCAGTGGTCGTTAGGCCTGAGTACTCCTAAAGCCGCAGCTAATATCAACGGATTATCCGACACTAATACAACATACAAAGTAGGTTCTTGTGTGCCAATTAATACTTCTTATTTTCGATTGAGCCGTTTGCTGTAGGATTCTACCTTCCGCTAAAGCAGTGTGTGGCCACCCAGCCCCAGAATATAGAGGGTCTCAAGAACTCAGACACCCGACGACTGATCATCCAGTTTCTAAGGTAATAGCTAAACCTTCCCTCATTCCTGTTGATTATTTGGGGTGTATTCGCCTGGTGGTGCTATGTGCTTCCATCATTCCCGCAGTGCAGCTGGCGGGACTTAGCTGTACTGGTTGCAGAGGCGCTCTTTCTGCGTTTTCCCTTTACCCCTTCTTCTAACTGAAGTGGCAGCAGGGTGTGAAGTTTTTTGTGAGAGGCTTTTTTGGCGCTGATCTGTCTTATCACACGAAAGTGGGGTCCACTATCAAGAGAGACTAACTCCTTCACCGCTTCCAGTGTAATTACCTGCAAAACCCTTCTTGGGCAACTTCACGAGGCTCTGTAACAGCCGGAGAATCGACCGCGAGGCAGCAGGAGCGTCATCCCCAGCTCGTTCGTGTCGTGTTCGCTGCCCCCAGCAATCTACAAACTGTCAAGTCTAAAGGCCCCACAAACGTCCTTCAGGAAAAATCTGCCGTTCATGCGATTACACGAGGCTGCTGCGACACTTTTTAGATGGCGGACAAACCTATTCCAGTCTCGTTGTAAGTCTTCCGCACTGAAATATCTGTTGAAAAGCGTACAATATATTCTAAATGCAGTGCAATATTCCTAGGCTTGCAGAGCACTTGGCTGTTATCTGCGTTTTATGTACCTGCGTAGTCGTTTGGTTTAGGAGGAAGTGCCCATGCAATTTCCAAGGCAAAGCTGACGAGCTTGCGGGCATCCAGCCCTCAACACAAAATGCAGCAGGCCCACCCCGGCCCACTTGACTTCGCCTCTGAGGAAGATCCAACAGCCGCAGAAGCGGCTGTAGGATCGTCTGAAGCAGCAGGCTCAGCTGGTGCTGTTGTTCTTGCTGATGCACCTTCTGCTCAGCCAGAGGATGCGTGGACGCGGCAGCGGCAGGCCACGAGGCCTGCTGCTGCTGCTGCTGCAGAGGGCCCTGGTGTCTCAAGAGAAGGGGCCCAAGGCGGCGATCTAATGGATGACCCGAAATTGAGTGACCCCAAGACCTCTGCCGCGGCTGGGGGAACGCCTCTGGCTGCTTGCAAAGTGGAGCTGCACCCTCTGCACCCAATGCTGGCGAAGCAAGGGAGCCGCACGCTGGAGGGGCCGAAGAGGCAGGGCACTGCCAGCCAAAATCAACAGCAGTCCCAGCAGCAGCTGCTGAGCCCCAGAAACAGCAGCACCAGCAGGACGCAGCATGCTGCTGGCGTGTCGCTGCAGCCTCCGCGTTCTCTCAGGACCAGCTGGGTGCTGCACCCTCCTGGGGCATCTTCTCCCGATGCAAAGCGCTGGAGACTGTGCATCTATCAGCACGTATTTCTGGTGCTGCCTAGCCCTGCCCTGTGGCCCGCCCCCTCCCGGTGCCCCCCCC
>NPHX01000301.1:351754-399758 GCA_002271815.1 Eimeria falciformis
TCGTAAAGAAGCTCATCAAGCTAGCAACTAGAGTCGTTTGTCTTCCCTATCAGGTCAAAACCTCTGAAGGGTCTCGCGGAGCCGCTGAGCGAGGGGTACAGCAGCAGCAGCAGCGAGAAAGTCCCCTGGGCGGCCCCATAGAGACCTCTCTGCAGCAGCTAGGGGATATTGTGCCCACCCCGTTTGCTGCTGCGTCTGGCGCCTCCCTCGACTTCCTTGATGATGATAGGGATCTCTTAGGCATCGATGATGCTGATGCTAACAGTGCAGGTGATGGGACAGCTGTACACCTGCAGCAGGTACAGGCACAGCGGCAGCAGCAGGTGCATTCACAGCGGCAGCAGCAGCGGGGGGAGCAAGAGGACGAGGGATTTCTTGGCAGTGCAGTCGCGAAGACGTGGGGAGGGATGCTCTCTGCTGCTTCCGACACGCTCGCCGGTGGTGCTGGGTGGGGAGAGGGCGGAGGCGGGGGAGTTGCCTCGTGGGTGCAGCAGCAAACGCAGCTACTTTTGAGTCAAAACCCTCTTGGTCTCCTTCTTACTGACGACCCCAGCAACAACAGCAGCAGCGACAGAGGAAGGGGACCCCCAGCGCAGAACCGCAGCGGCGGGGGCTCCTTGGGCAGCTTAGGAGGCAGCAGCAGCTTTGGAGCTTCGAATGCTGCACGAACGCGAAGTGCTGCGAGTAGGTGGTCCTTTCTGCCTGACCTTGGGGGTCCTTCAGAAGGGGAGGCGTCGGGGGGAGAGCCCGTTGGAGATAGCGGGGAAATGGGACATTATGCTCATTGGCATGGGGAGGAGAGACGGCAGCACTTGCAGCAGAAAGGAGGAGACGCGACGACCTGCAGCGAGGCCGACGGCAACAAATACGCGAGCGCAATAGAAAAGCTGCTGTCCGCCGGGTTCTATTTTAGTACAGATATCGAGCTAACCCGCACGCTGCAGCGGCAGTCGGAGCTGCGGCTCCCCAAGTGTCGGCAGTCGCTGCCGGGGTTTCCTGACAGCCGCTGGCGCTTTGCTTCGCAGAAGGAACGCGATGAAACGCTTCTTCGGGAATGCTGCTGGGAAGGCTTTTCCTTTACTGCAGTGGCAGACGCGAGGTTCACCTGGAATTCTGCGCTGCTGACAGAGTGGAGGCTCGCACGAATAGACCCGAGATGGACTGTTCCTCTTATCCAAGGTTTGCTATCTCTCTTTTCCTTTCTGCGCGTTGTGCATTTCCGAGAGTCGTTTTATTCGTGCGTTGCCCTCGGTGGTGATGCAGGCCTACCCCCGGCCTTGCATCTTTGTTTTGTCTTACTGCCTCTCCCTTTCCGTGCTTCTTCCTGTTGCTTTCTTCGTTCCTCTCTCTCCGGCTAGCTGTTTGCTGCGTTTGCTACGCTGACTGTCGGATGACTTGCGTGCTGATTCTTCATTGTTTCTATCCACCGCTCCGCGCCTCTCTGTGCCAATCCCTTCCTGTATTTCTACTTGGGTGTCCCCTCTTCTAGCCTGTGCACAAACTCATAAGTATGTATTTCTGCGTTGCACTTGTAAGCGCTTATTTTCCCTCCTTTGCATGCGTTTGCACGCATCTGTAAGTGGCGGAAAAAATATATTCCTACGCATATTATGTTGACGGGTTTCTGCTTCGTTTTGTGTGTCAAGGCTACGTTGGCTATGCGCGTATGGAGCGGCTGGGTGTGCGCGCCATCTCTGGCCGTTCCTCCCGAGTCTTAGGTGTGGAGCTTCTTCTAATTTGCCGCCGGAGTTGCCGGCGGGGGGGCACGAGGTACAATGCCAGAGGAATCGACGACGAGGGAAATGTAAGCAGAAAAGAGAATAACGTTTAGTGAACTCGAGAGGAAAGGACAGCCTGAGAGAGATGGACCTTGCATGAGGCGTATAATGGCACTGTTTTTACACGAGTCAGCTATTTCATGGTCAATAAGAGGAGGGGAGAGAGGCCAGGGTAAAAGGAAGAAAGGGAGGACAAGAAATACGTTTAGGTATACATCGGGTCTCACTCAGAAGTCAGCACTTCTCTCTCTTTTAGTTGCTCTTTATGTCTCTCCGTCTGTCTGAATGTTTGCCTGTTTGACTTTTAGGTAGCGAATTTTGCAGAGAGCGAGCAGCGCGTGCGACTTCTTCAGCTGGATGTTCCCTCCAACAGCAACAGCGTGCAGCGCAACAAAACCAGCGGCACGGACAGCTGTTCCTCTTCTTTCGCATTTTCTTCCTCTTTTTCAGGGTCTTCTTCAGCAGCGTCAACAGCAACAGCAAGCTTGCTGCTGTGCAAGAGGGGCTGCTGCTACGGCCACTGGGCCTCCATGCTGCAAGTGCGGGGGTCCGTTCCCCTCTTTTGGGGACAAAGCGGCTTGACTGCACAGACAGCAGTCACAAGAAACGCACTTCTTACCGCCAATGCCTTTGAGCGACATCTTGTCAGTCAGACCTTATTTTTTCAATGCTGCTACTGCCTCCTGCTGCTGCTCTTTCTATTGCCTCTTGCTGTTGCTCTGTCTTCTTGCTCCCACCAGTTTGCTGCGCTGCGCTGTATGCGTATAACACTTAAGGGCAGGGAGGGCGTGCGCACGCAGAGCGAGGCAGAGCGATGCTGCAAAGAGGCAAGGCAGGTTAGAGCGAAAGACTGGATGTTTTGTGTTTGTGCTTTTACCGCCTTCTTGCCAGCAAATGCTGCATCGTCGGTACGGGCCCCATATCGTCTTCATTAACCTTCTCAGCACCACAAGGGAGAACGAGAGACGGCTGACTTCGAACTTGGAGGAGCAAATGCAATTATATGGCCAAGACCATAGCGCTACTACTTTGCCCCCTGTGCACATCCGATACGACTTCCACTTGCAGGCAAGCGAATCCTGCTGGGTTATGTTGCTAGCTTTAGAGAGAAGGCCCTAAACTGTTGCTTTGGGGCTGTTTTATGACACCAACGATACTTGGAAGAGGGTTGCAAGCACAGAGGGGTCGTGGGTTGAGTAAAGCGAGTGATGTGTGTCTCCTCACGGACTGTCTCTACCTGGCTGCTTGCTGATATCGAATTCCGCCTGTCTCCTGCCTCGTCTTCATTCTCCACTCCGCATTTTCTATCTGTCTCGGTGTTCGTTTGCACGTCATTGCCGCCTTGGATTCCGTTGTTGATGCTGGAGAGAGACACGCAGAGGAAGGAGAGCAGAAGGAGGCTGCGTCAACAACTGTTTCTTTCCTCGATGAGCCCGAAGGAGAAAAGACACAAGACATGCACTGACTTGCTTTCTGTTTCTCTCGGTCCTTTTGTTGCCGCAGATGAAGGCAAAGGTCTACGAGGCGGCCTTGGGGGAATTCGTACAGCGGGAGCTCTTGTCTTCTGCTGCCTCGATTGGCTTCTTCTGTTGCCCTTGCGAGGGGGCCGGGGGCGCTGGAGTAGGACGAAAGCAGGATGGGGTCTTCCGCACGAACTGCCTTGACTGTCTAGACAGAACAAATGTTTTTCAATGGTAGGGAGCAGCAGGTTAACCATCAATTGTTATTATTGTCAGGGTTTATACGCACAGCGAGGGGGAGGGAAACAGGATGGCATTTTACTTTCTGTCTGTCCTCCAGCCGTTCTTCTCGTAATCTGCCTTTCACATCCGCTGCCTCAGTCTCTCTTTGGCTCATTTGTTTCTCCATTTGCTCTTCTCCACACTCTCGGTTTCTCCGCCAACCTTGCGGCTGTTTCCTCTCCCCTTTATCGTGTCTTCCTTGTATTGGTGGGATGTTTTGTTCCTCGAATTCGTAATCCCTGTTGTCGCTGTTCTTTTCGTTTTCAGGTTCTTTTGTTGGTTTTGGCTCACGCAGTTGTTGCGTGAGTGTCACTACGATGCTTTCCTGCTGCCAGTGAAATCGCGCAGTAAGCGGCTCACTCTCTCCTGTCTGCGGCAGAGGCGCATCAGCAAAGAGCGACAAAGGCAGACATTCAGCGACGCAGATAGCGAGAGAAGGCCATAAAGATAGACAGAAAATAGTACACCTTGCCTTGCCCCCGCCCCTTTTTCTCCATTTGATATTCTCCCCTGTCGGGACTTTTCTCCGCTTTCTTGCTGCTTGCCGTGACCCGTCCTGCGGTGCTACGGACAGGACACCCCATTCCGCCATTTCGTGTCCTTCCCTCGTTAATCTTGTACTGCTGCGTTCGAGGAAAATTATATCCATATATGATTGTAGATATGGTATGCCTCATGTATGTGCTTCTCTTCTGTTTCTCTCCCCTTTATTGCTCCTTTTTTTTACCTGCATGTGTGCCATTCTTCTCTAGATCTACTTACTGTCTCATCTGCCCCTTTAGGGAGCGGCCCCTGGCTGGCAGGGGGGGAAGACGGGGGCCCCTCGGGATCGTTAGTGACGCTTATTTTAGGAGACACGGGCCGACCCGATCAGCAGCAGCAGGTGCTTTTGCACCGCAGCAGCGGCAGCACGAACGGCAGCAGCAATACAGCAACTGCATCGTCACTAAGCAACAATTTTCCTGGGGGGGAAGGCGGGAGCCGTCAGGTGTATAGACAGAAAAGCAGCGGCAGTCTTGCCGCGACATACACCGATTCTTCACAGGAAGAAACATCTGTTTTGAGGGATCTTATAAAGAAGATGTGGGCAGATCAGGTGTGCTAGAGCCTCCCCATGCGGCATTCTGCTGGTGGTTCTCAGCGTGGGCTGCTACTATTGCTGCCTCCTCAGAAGGAGAGCAACCTGACCGGCTGGCTGTGCCGTTATCTTCACGTTTTTTTTGTTTATTGATACTTCTTCCTATTCTCATTGCTGTATGCGCTGTGTGCTTAGGGAGACAGCATCAGCTTGCAGTACACGGGGACGGGCTCGGTCTTCTCCTCTCAGATAAAACAAGGAGGGAAAAGCTCGCTTTCATCGAATATAGATCATGCTCTTAAGTCAATTGGCAGGTCCGTTCCCCCTTAATTCTCATTCCTTCTCTGAATTTCTTCTCTTCTCTGTAGGGATTCAGGCGCAGGTCCGATACTCCTGACTTCACCCGTTGCGTCACTAGAAGTGGTATTCTGGTTGCTGCATGGGTGGGGTTGCTGTCATGTGTTGCTGCAGGTTTTACCACAACACGTTTGAGGACTCGTTTCGTCAGGAATGTGTGGATTTGCTGGTGGGACAGCACCGGCTCGCAGGGGTTCAGGGGATAAGTGACAGCAGCCGGGGCGGGGAACGGCATACACTGCCCTACACAACGAAGCACATGGCAAAGCAAGGCCTTCCGTCGAGGCCCTCAAGAATTTCTCAACAATCTCGTGCTCCCAGCCAGAGGAGTCCTGACGCGCCTCTTCCCTCGCGTGGTAGTGGAGCCCCTATGCGTACCAGCAGCAGCAGCAGCAGCAGCAGCAGGGATAGCATGGACACTTCGAGTGTCCCGTTGAGGGTTTGGATTGGCACGTGGAATGTTGCAGGAAGAGACATTCATGAATGGGATAGCCTTGAGGATTGGCTCACCCCCGTCAACGAACAAGCGGATATATTTGTCTTTTGCGTCCAAGAACTGGTGGGCAGAGCAGCAAGAACAACAACAGCCGCTGCAGCAGTTGCACAACCAGCTGCGACATCAGCAGTGATGCCACACCCGTGTAGATGTTGACCAAAAGCTGCACCACTCCTTTACTGAGATTCATGTTCAGTCTTATCCTGACACTACGCACGACCTTTAGAAGGAGCAGCAGCATCTGCATGAGTAGCATCAGCGTAGGGTGTAGCAGCGTGCCTTATTTGTGCATCTTTGTCCGAAGTTCGGTGTATCTACTCATGCCCGTACGCAGGTGGAGCTCACGGGCTTGCGGGTGTTGATGAGCTTAAAGGACAGAGAGAAAGAATCTCGGTTAGACATAAAGACATCCGCGGGCCTTCAGGGGGTAGCGTGGGACGTACCCCCTCCACCTTACCTTGAGAGCCGACGTAAAGCACTCGACAGGCTGCAGCCATTGCTGAGGAGAAACAGCAGCATCTGCAGCGGTGATGTCTCGCTTTGGTCCACTGGTCCATCTATGCTTGCCCAGGGATCACATGGGGCGCACGATGATATTGGAGAGGCAGACCACTGGCAGCAACAAGAACAACAGCAGCCAGAACAAGCGTACAGCAGCAGGTGCAGCAGCAACAGCACTCAAGTCCCCTCGTATGTGAAGGTTCGTAGCGTTTCTATGGTTGGTCTCTGGATTTCCATCTACGTCCGAGCAGAGCTGCGGCGTCTGATAAACAGTACGGTTTCCAACAAAACAGCTGCCTCAATCTGCAGGGCTCTCACTCGCATAGCCATGTAACTGTGCTCCACTCGATGATGTGCAGAGCTGGAGGCAGCCAACACCCGCTATTTTTCAAATGCGAAGTGTCGGAATGTCTTAGCTGCAACCGAACTTCTCCCAGTTTATTGATGCTGCTTTTCTTGCCGCCGTCGCAGATGTGGAAGGGACTACTGTGAAGGTTGGCATGAAGGGAAACGCCGGCAACAAAGTGCGTGACGCCATCCTCAGCAAATCACCCCAAGCTCTGGGATGATGTAGACCCTCCTTGTCATGGGATCATCAGCTGTACACTGTTTATTGCATTTGCTCCCATGCTTTTATTGTATATTTTAGTAGTTTTTAAGTGACCTTGACTCTGCTTGCTCACAGAAGCAGGAGCGATGCAAAGAGTTTTTTTTACTTTGATATTTATGCTGTACATTTACCTATTTGTTTTGTTCAAGTGTTTGTTTTATGTGTGGGAGGCATCTTGGTATAGCAGGAACTGTAGCTTGGCCTGAAATATCCTTGACGATTCTTAACTCTTCATTCTCCTGTGAACGGCTCAACGAGTATTGAAGTACATTTGCGGATAGAGCATATGTATCTATGTGCAAATACTGTATGCTCGGATGTATAGGCTCAAGGTGCTTATAAATGAATAACTCACGCATATGCTTTCTACACATGAGCAGATACACATGCATCTCCTCTATTCATATACGTATGCCTGACGTCCCTGCAGACACCCAAATGCACGGTATAACATCTTCGTTTGCGCTTGCTAGGGGCCTCACTGCGTTTTTTGTCTACAGGGTGCAGTAGGAGTTCGACTATCTTTAGGCGGCGTTTCCTTCTGCTTTTTGAACGTTCATCTTGCCTCCGGTCAGACTAGCAGTCATGAGAGATTGCAACAGATGCAACTGGTGCTCCAACAAGCGTTTCAGGTATGCCAATTTATAACTGAACTTAGCAAAAACACTTTTTTTCATGGCTCGTTGCGGCAGGTCGAAAATGTCACATATTTTTGTGTTTATCAATAGAATCGTGCGCGCTGTGTCTGTTGGATTTTGTTGTCTTCAGTCTGGCACCATGAACTATCCTACAGCGCTGCATCATGACTTTGCTTTTATAGCGGGGGATTTCAACTTCCGCCTCCATACTTCGCATCAGCAAGTTGTTGGGGAACTGAATAGCCCTGACATCAAGCATCTCCTTTCGTGAGTCTTTCTTGTACAAATGCGAGGGAAGTACGGTCTATGTCCATTCGTTAATGTTTTACTTCGGGTGAACAGCGTATAGATCGTGCCTAGGACTGCTGCGGGGTGCCTTTTCAGATACGATCAGCTGCACATCTGCAAGAAGCACCACGTTCCCCCTTTTGACTCGCTCAGAGAGCCGCCTATCACCTTTAGACCAACCTACAAGTACAAAAGAAACTCGCAGTTCTATGATCTAAAGAGAACCCCTGCCTGGTATGACCATCCCGTGCACTCGGGAGCCTCTACACTTTCAGCTCCTTCTGCGACAGCGAATTAAATTAACTAATTAGTAGATCCATCTTACAAAGTACGGAATCATGCTATTAGAAGCAAAATGCCGTTCAGTTTAAACCCGTATAGTTGGGTTTCTTGATGTGTGCTTGGTGCAGGTGTGACCGCGTGCTGTTCGGTGGCCGCTTGGTGCCTTCTCCAAACAATCCAGTGGACTGCAACACTGAGGACTGCCCCGTGCGATGTCTCTCCTACACGCATCACCAGCGCTACTTCTCGTCTGATCACAAGCCGGTCTCTGGTGTATTTGACGTGTTCATTCCACATAGCAAGCTAGTGGGGGGTTCCTTTTCCCGAAGCGGGCTATGGCCGACGGAGCCAGTTGAGTCTGGGCTAAACGTATTTCGCACTCTAACAGGACCACCGGCACTTCCCTCTTCTGCTCCCGAACTTCTTTTGACGAAAGCGGGCGTCGATGCGCCATCTCCCGATGACGCAGCTAGTGGAGACCCGCTGCCCGCTAAGAACTTTCCAGAGAGTCACGCGGCTTTGTCGGCAATGGAGTCTGTCGACTTGCTTGGTGGTGGGGTGCCTCGGCTGCTGCCTGATCCAATGTACCACCCGCAGACGCATTCATCCGATCATGCGCAAGAAATAAGTCTCCTAAGCCTTCCAGGGTCGCCACGGGACCACCCGGTTGCCGCT
Organism: Eimeria falciformis; assembly: GCA_002271815.1. Classification (NCBI taxonomy): domain Eukaryota; phylum Apicomplexa; class Conoidasida; order Eucoccidiorida; family Eimeriidae; genus Eimeria; species Eimeria falciformis. The sequence continues at coordinate 360,200 of NPHX01000301.1, forward strand.
TCAACGGCAAGGAGAGCAGACCTTTCGCAGTGTTCAGTTGCACGTGCTGCCTATGCAGTGGATGGTGGTCCCGCGCCGCAGGAGGCAGGCGTGCGCAACAACGGGAGAACTTCAAGCGCAATGGACGAGCTTGATGCTCTCCTAAGCAGCCTCCATGTACAAAATCAGGGAAAAGCCCCTCCCCCTGATTGGGCTCTGCTGGATATGGCCCACCCTCATGCCACCCAGCCTCATGGGGGAAGACCCTCCGGTGAATCACGAGAGGACTTCCAGTCGGAAGGAGGGGCAACAAATCCAGAGGGTTTCCCTGACCTTCTGTCTTAAAGCAGCACAATATCTTGATGCGAGGCATGCATGAACACTCAAATTGGTCCTTACATTCCGCGTCAAAGTTTTCCGATGTGTAACTAGTGCTCACCTGTATTCATACATAAAGCATTAAAGGCGCAGGGGTTTTTAATGCTAGGGATATTTGCTGCCAGAGGGGCTAATTTGCGTTCTTTAGTTGCGGGGTCTCAGATAAGACACGGTCGTACACAGCGACTCCCCTAAGCATTTGTTACGCACAGAAGCCTCGGGCTTGTTATCTTTAAGGGAGGTTACAAATTACCGCTAACTGCACATGTAGGTGAATGCCTGCATAGAAACGTCTGATTCACTGGTTATGAGAAAGTCCCCTATATCTTGCTGTGTAGGGAGGCTCGCGCCTTACGGATCAATGTGGGGCCAGGGCAAGGGTGCGTGTGTCCTCCTCAAGGTCCTTAATCACTTAGGCAGCTTGACCCCCAACAACAGTTCCCTGCCCATTCGTCGTCTCGTTACGTAATTCAGACACGACGCACTTCTTAGATCTTCACACAATGCGGTAGGGACGGGATTAGCCTCAGAACCTCCTTAATGATCAGGGGAGGTTCTCCGACATCCAGTGATAAGCCTCTCGAGTTCGCGAAAGGTTCAAAGCTCCTCAGGCTTATATACAAATCTTTGAATAGCTTCTCCTTTTCCTCACAATAGCGTATGTGCACCTCTGACAGGCCCCTCTCCAAAGTTAAGTCCCCCGCAGCCGGTGTCAATCCCGCACCAAAGCCATAAGGCTTTGGGGCTTGTCTTGGACCTTAATTTCTGCCCTTCGTGCCTTGGCCGCAACTCCTGATCCTTAAGCCTCGGTCCCCAAAGTCCCTTAGGTGTCTCTTTAAGGATTTACCCAATTAGGCCTCTCTGCTCGCCCCACGCTGTAGACAATTACCTTTAAATTAATGTTAATTAGTATTAGCCCAGCTAACCTAGCTCCCTTTAGGTTAATCCGATCACGGCACAAGTTGGGACTTCGACTCAGCCTGAGGAGTGATTGTAGTGAAATTCACTGCACATGCGCTCTACACCTTATGATAAAATTCCCCCAAATGGCACGCATGTAGCCCATATTAGAATCCCATATCCCCAAAGCTCATTACCCGTTTTTCTACCGCGCCTTGCCACACGGAGGACTAACCCGCATTAGCCTGGGCGGATCACCGCCCTGAACCAGAGCTCCACCCTGCTGAAGTAGGGCTACACTGCACCAGACTCTGCCTGAAAAGGCACAAACCTGAACCCATGGGGTCTCAACACGAGCACGAGGCCGATTTCGGCAATAACCCTGGACCTTGAGAGAGATCAAACAGCAACCCTAGCCCTTCATCGCTACTGAGACGTCTCTGAATGCGGAAACCCTGACTTTGCTCCGTTGCCCTAGGAACTACAGTTCAACACGAACCCCGCGAGTGTCCCCAAGGCCTTGAGCTAGCCTCAAGCCTTATCTCTTTCAAACAAGACCTTGAAATTAAAACGCAATCCTTAAGTCTCGATTTCACTTATACCTTATTTTTGCCTTCATAGTAATCTTACTCAAATCTTCTGTTAAGCGCATATTTTAAATTTGCATTGCTAGCTGATACACACAAAGCTCAAACCATAACAGACTGAAATAAGTACGGCACAGGCTGCGACTTCATCTTAGCTTAAGACGCGAGTGTAGTGTTATTCACTATATAGGAGGACGTGCGTCTTACGATGAGTGGCAGATCTAGCATGTTCATGCGTATGCTCAATATTGAAGTGCGTGCCTGTCACTTATCCCATGTAACTAGTCCTTAATGCCCCCAGCTTCATATGAGTGAAAGGATCAAGCCTCGATATGTAAGGAGGAGCAGTTCAGCTTTTGTGGCTGCGTGCTGGGATGCGTGCGTGCCCAAGATGTTGCTGGCGTACACCTCGGCCGCATCCGCATAACAGTGCTCAGTTCGGCACGGCTTCAGAGAGACAAGCCGGAGAAAAAAAGGCATCGCTGAAGACTAACTTTTCTTGCCGTATTGTTCCGTGTTAGCGCTTGTGGCCTTTAAGTGGGGGGGTAAATTGAGAGCTAAGTACTCACAGTACGCGTGAGTAGTAGCATTACAGGGTTAGTACTTCATGGAACGTCCCAACCCCCTTAAGCAAAAGCCGTTTCACACAAACAAAATTTTAAAAAAATCAGGACATGCCATTGGACGACGCCGTGAGGAGAGTATTTTCCGGTCCATATCTATACACCTCTCTGTAATCTCTTGGTCCCTAGAAATACGGCATATGCGCACCTCTTGTCGTTACTTAAAAGGCAAACTAGCTCCCTACCAGCTGCAGAATTAAAAATTAAAATAGTTTGTTGCGGTGCAGCTCATACCACAGGCGGTTTGCCTGCTGCCTACGTATTCAACTTGCGTACAAGACTTCGCTACACTCCCCCTAAAGCAGCAGCAAGTGTGGGCCGATCACAGCCGCCAGACATCTTGTAAAAATAAAAAATGTAACATTTGCGTGCATATTTAAAAGCTTTAGCCTAATTTCCACGAGGGGCTCTGCTAGTTCGAATTCACACACTGCTGGTGTCATACGAAATGCTGCACAAGTGTAGTTGGGGTGTATGGAACACAAGTGACATACTGTGTAGCTACTCGCATGTGAGTTTTCACTATTTAGCCTTTTGCCTTGCTTTATCGTGAAAGCCCAAAACGGAGCTTAAAACAAAACACGCCCTCCAGTTTAAGTGTCCCTAGGCTGTTGCTGAGAGGTGGGGCAATACAGAAGTAAACCGCTCGCCCGCATGTTAATTTCCGTTTAAAGAATCTTTGAATTCTGAATAATTGCACAATATTGGATTGTGGTAGTTGCAATAGGAATTACGCATTACACCGTGGGGGCGCAGGTGCTTGCTGCATTGGGGCGTGGTGGGGTAAGTAGTCATCCCCTCTGCAGATGCGCAGTGCGGGGTGGGGAAGGGATGCTGTTATTGGTGCTGATATGCTCCACAAACCTATAAGCCTTCTGCAAGACGTTTTGCACTGGCTGTTATATAGTTTGCATGTTCGGAGAGAATCATTGGTTTTCTACAGCCTGTGTGATCGCGTTACTTTGAGGTAAACTCTCTGCTGCCAGCACACCCCTCCCCACTGTGTAGACATCGTGCGCTCTGTGTCTCCACGCACAAGGACGTTTTCTTTGCTTGTTTCAGCGCTCTTCTCAACATTCCTACAAGCTTTACAATGGCGGAGGCACCGGCAGTTGGAATCGACCTCGGCACGACGTACTCTTGCGTCGGTGTGTGGAAAAACGATGGCGTGGAAATCATCGCTAACGACCAGGGCAACAGGACCACCCCCTCTTATGTCGCTTTCACGGACACCGAACGTCTTGTTGGAGATGCAGCAAAGAATCAGGTGGCAAGGAATCCGGAAAATACTGTGTTCGATGCTAAGCGCCTTATCGGCAGAAAGTTCGATGATCCCGCAGTCCAGTCCGACATGAAGCACTGGCCCTTCGTGGTGAAAGCAGGTGCCGCAGGAAAGCCGCTTATTGAAGTTAACTACCAAGGGTCTAAGAAGACGTTCCATCCCGAAGAGATTTCGGCGATGGTGTTGATGAAGATGAAGGAGATTGCTGAGGCTTTCATTGGCAAGGATGTTAAGGAGGCCGTGATTACTGTTCCTGCCTACTTTAACGATTCCCAGCGTCAGGCTACAAAAGATGCCGGGACGATCGCCGGCCTGAATGTGCTGCGTATTATCAACGAACCGACAGCCGCAGCGATTGCCTATGGTCTTGATAAGAAAGGCCACGGCGAAATGAACGTTCTTATTTTCGACATGGGAGGCGGTACCTTCGATGTTTCTCTTCTTACCATCGAGGATGGTATCTTCGAGGTGAAGGCCACTGCTGGTGATACTCACTTGGGAGGAGAGGATTTCGACAACCGTCTGGTAGACTTCTGTGTTCAGGATTTTAAGAGGAAGAATCGCAGCAAGGACCCCAGCACAAACAGCCGTGCTCTTCGCCGTCTTCGCACACAGTGCGAGCGGGCGAAGCGCACTCTTTCCAGCAGCACTCAGGCGACCATCGAAATTGACTCTCTCTTCGAAGGTATTGATTATTCCGTTTCTCTTTCCCGTGCGAGATTCGAAGAGCTGTGCATGGACTACTTCCGCAATTCCCTTGTACCCGTGGAGAAGGTGCTGAAGGATAGTGGCATTGATAAGCGCAGCGTGCACGAGGTCGTGCTTGTTGGCGGTTCCACACGTATTCCAAAGATCCAGCAGCTTATTCAGGAATTCTTTAACGGGAAGGAGCCTTGCCGTTCCATTAACCCTGACGAGGCTGTAGCTTACGGTGCAGCTGTTCAAGCAGCTATCCTCAAGGGTGTGAACAGCTCGCAGGTGCAAGACCTGTTGTTGCTCGATGTTGCTCCGCTTTCCCTCGGTCTGGAGACGGCTGGTGGTGTCATGACGAAGCTTATTGAACGTAACACTACCATCCCGACGAAGAAATCCCAGATCTTCACCACTTATGCAGATAACCAGCCTGGTGTGTTGATTCAAGTGTTTGAGGGTGAGCGCGCCATGACCAAGGATAACAACCTGATGGGTAAGTTCCATCTTGATGGCATTCCGCCAGCCCCTCGCGGTGTTCCTCAAATCGAGGTTACTTTCGATATTGATGCGAATGGTATCATGAACGTGACTGCCACTGAGAAGAACACCGGCAAGTCCAACCAGATTACCATTACCAACGACAAGGGTCGTCTTAGTCAGAACGAGATCGATCGTATGGTGGCAGAGGCAGAGAAATACAAGGCTGAGGACGAAGCCAACAAGCAGCGTGTCGAAGCAAAGAATGCTCTTGAGAACTATTGCTACTCTATGCGCGGTACGATGGAGGATGAGAAGATCAAGGACAAGATCTCTTCTGAAGACAGGGAGGCAGCTACCTCCGCTATCCAGAAGGCTCTGGATTGGCTCGACAAGAACCAGCTGGCGGAGAAGGAGGAATTCGAAGCCAAGCAGAAGGAGCTGGAGGCAGTGTGCACCCCCATTGTCACGAAGATGTACCAGGCCGCGGCAGGTGCTGGTGGAATGCCAGGAGGCATGCCAGGAGGCATGCCTGGAGGCATGCCCGACATGTCTGGCGGCGCTGGAGCAGGTGGCCCCACTGTTGAGGAGGTAGATTAGAGGCCTCCAAGTTTCCTTAGTCTCGCAAGATCATGCTATGTGAGGTCGGGCAGCGCTTGTGCGGTACGGCGTGCTGCCGCGTCACCAGTGATGGATGCGGTTGTGTTTACTTCTGTACATAAAGCGCCGCTTTGTCCGCCTAAGAGGGGGCCTTGCATTTGCAGTCCGGTGGCAAGGTTGTGTAGGGAGGATGTGCGCTAAGATCTCGTCCCGCGGGATGAACATCAAGGAACATGATAAGCTTTCTTATTTCCGCTGGGTTGCCGGCGCGCATAAAAGCCACTATTGTTAAGATACCGATTTAATGAGATGTATATTTTTGCTAAGCTCGGGTGCCGAGTGGAACCGTTGAAGAGGGTAGAGGTGGCAGTGTGATAGCGAAGTCAGGGTTTGTATCAGCCCTCGTCACTCGATATAGAGCGGCAGGTGGTATTGGCCTGAAGCAGTAGTTCCTGCGTACTAGTGATGCCGTTTGAAGGTACTGCTGGTAACGATCAACATACAAACCCTGGTGGTTCGCCTTTTATATAAGCCAAGCTGTTCGCAGAGTTAGCATTTTCTACTATCGCTCCTCGCGGGGTTGTCAATGAAGTTTTCACTGACCGTATATAAATGAATAAGGAATGTGTCCTGTTACAAATTTCGGGTTGGCTCGGGCCAAAACCTTCATTACATCAACATGCTTGAAACACCTCGCGTTTTGCCTCGGAAGATTTATAGTCTAAAGGCGTGAACTAGTAATTTTTGTACTCAATATTTGGGTGGCGCCAGTGAGAAATGGCCCATCTTGAAAGCAGATTCCTGAAACGATATGAAAGGTCTAAAGGGGCGTTGGTACAAGCTGTTCTACAGCATAGGCGCTGCAAAACGGCAGCTGTGGCCAAAAAGCGCCTAAGCCTGTTCAGGAACCGCCTAGGCGCATAAGGCCCAGGGAAACTAAATTCCTGGGGAATCCCAAAGAATAACTGCGTGTATAATCACATGCGATGCAACAAACAGCACCAGTCAGTTGCCTCCGTGGCGAAGAAACACTGGGGGTTCTTTTAACATGCGACACCTCGAGTCCCCTGGGAAACTGCACAGGAGACAAACTGGTTCATTCGCATAGGGAACTTGATTCCGTCATAGATTAAGACACATGGCCAATGGACAGCGATCCTGCAGCCAAAAAACCAAGATGCGCTTTTCGCAATCATTCCACAGGGTCTAGCTGGAAATCAGGTTTGCAGTTGGTGTTAGAGCCGCTCTCCGTGTTTGTAATGAAGATTGCCGCAATAACAAGCAGCGGCGAAAAAGCAATAAGCAGCTTAGTGATATCCCACAACAACCACAAATAGTCCAAGACATGGACTCCGCCTGCGTCCACCATCTTTAATCGGTACTGCAGACAAGACCTTCGGCTCTTTGCCCTCCTCTGCTGGATCGCCGCTTCCGGAAAAAGGCTAAGCAGCAGCTTTCAGTCCGTCCTTTTTCCCGAGATTGCCGCTTATAAAGCCGCTTCACTCTCGGTATATGAGCGATTTCCTGGGCGCTGCCGACAGAAAAAGAGTGAACCCCCACACAGCAGATTAAGACCAAGACTTACGGGACCCAACTACACGGACAAAAGCCAACTAAATAAAATGCAAATTTAGTATCAAACAGTACAAAAAGCTGCGTGGAGAGGGTGGAACGGGACAGAACGGGGAGGAGGAGCGCCACCTGATTGTTTTGCGGGTGTTGTGAAGGCTGCTCAGCCTCCTCCGTTGTGCTACATGCTAAGGAAACAAGAAATCCACAACGCGATTTTATTCGTTACAGTTTGTTTGTTATATCTGCTTTGGGATGCTGTACGAATGCCTTCCTCTGTGAAAATGGAAGAGAATTGTTGCATTCATTCGTGGCGTCGCAACAGGCAAAATTTCCTTCTTATAGTAACTGTAGCAGGCATCATACATTGTACAAGGGATGTTAACGCATTAATTTAAGAAAATGTATTTTGTTTAACGTATTCCTATCATAAAGGCCTATGCCATTTTCATGTAGTCCCTCGCTCCTGTCGTCAGTGCGCATTCGTCTTGTTGGACTGAGCAGCAACATCAACTGCTTGGTCGTTCTGTCGGACTACTCCGGACGCACATGAGGTGCACTTATGCTCTGCACTTCACGTTATTGTGAGATAGGGGGCTACAACATCCCACGCCCAAGTAAATAGGTTATACACATATATGCCAGTGGGCTATTCAAAGAGCGCAGATGAGAGTGCCTGTGATCCCTCGGACAACGCTTGCCTACAAAGAGAACAACTGTGAGTAGGAATGTTAAAAGAGAAACCCCAAATTGCACCAGATATAAGTATAACTGGTTCCTTCTATATCGGATAAACACGGATCACATAGCACTTTAAAACGGGGCAGCAAAGTTCAACAAAAACACCAAGTAAGCACATCACTATCTGTGGAGCAATCGGGCGGCGTGCTTTGCAGGCTCCCCATGGAAACTCGACAAATACAAGTTATATCTGGTTACGTTTATAGGTCTCCATGAAAACCAGTAGGCATTGCAACCTATATCCGGTTTTTCTTGTTTTTCTTTGCCGAGCATACATCATGGTACTAATGGCTCCTCTCCATATGTGGCAAACTAACTTTTGGTTGTTGGAGATTGATACAGCAACTCTCCTACGCCCATCTACTCGGCTGTATTCATATATTCTCTTTCTTGTTCGTCAATATTTTCCCCATCTGGTTTTTCCTCACCTGCGCGTAACCTTTTCCGTTTCTTTACAATTTTCTTTCCGCCTGTTCCTCTGTCTTTCCTTTGTCTGTTTTACGCCTATCTGCTCTTGCTTTGTTCTGTTATTCCCTTGGATGTTCTTCCTCTGTCTCCTCTTCAACGTTTTGTTCTTCATCACTCCATGGTACGTGTTGCTCTTCCTGTGTTTTCTTGCTGGTTCTGTTCTTCACACGTCTTTTCTTCGGTGAATTCCTTTCCGAAACTGCCAATCGTTCTCTGGAATGCTGGTGCTTCATACTTGTTGCATACACCTTTTTGTCGCCTTGTGCTTTCCACGATTGGCGTCTAGCGATAAAACTATGTATGCCAACAAATGCCCCCGAAATAATTAAGAGGAAACTAAGAAACAGTCGGACTAATATAATCGAAGCCAAAAGCTCTTCAGGACTAGAATTCTCGTCCACCATGTAGTCTTGTTGTGCCAAAGACCGGTGGACCCACTCGGGGATCGCATCGTACATGCGAATATAGAAAACTGCGAGGATGTCACACAATTGTCACTTCAAAAGAAAACCGTACATGTGGGCAAGCCAGCTTGCGCTCTCCAATCGTAGCACTAAAAAGATAGGAAACTTCCTTGAAAAACAAAAATGTAAATGAGAGGCATTATGGCATAATCGTGGATCATACCTGCAATGAAAAGACCAGTAAGCCCAAGCAAAAGCCCCAGTCTCATGGATTTCTGCCCCCTGATGCGATTTGCCACACCGCGATCTGGCACGCCTGCGGGAACGTCTTTCGATCTCGAAGGATAGTTGGCAGTAGTGCGTTCGACCGTGTACAGTTCTTCAAACGTCAAAGTTGGGTGGGTTATGGTAATTGTTGACGAAGTGTTAATGTGGTCTTCGGTCTTGGTGCTTTGTCCCGTCAAAATGGTGTCTGGCGTGTTACTCAATTCTTTAGTACGGATATGCTCTAAGCACGAAATTAAGGGTAGGCGTGCTACCAAAACGGCCAACGGCAGCCAGTTCCATGGCAACGGAGCTCGTAATGAGCGGGCCACCATTACGATGGACTCCTGCAAACAAACATTGACGAATGGCACACTAAACCCCCAAAAGGATTTATGCAGCTTAAGAAAAATATTATCTGACCAAATACAGTGACAGGCTGTTTAGCTCTTAAACGAAGCCGAAAGCATCGGTGCCAGCCATACCTCCTTTCCTAAGCTTCTGTACAAATGGAACTGGTTGCAAACAACCCGAATAAAACTTATTGACGAAGTAAAAAACGCAGTCACTAGCGGCTTACTGACGGTGCTGCCCCCAACGCAAACGCCTTTGAATGTTCGCTTGAATTGAACCTTCTGGAATGATCCGATAATTCGGGAATGCGATAGGGACTATCATCATGTCTAAAGAAATTAGAAATCCTTATTATATAGCTTCTATTTTTTAATGTTTTGCAGATTCCACGAAAAACGGTTTTAGTGGGCGGTCCCAACGATCCCGATCTATGCTGGCCCACGCAACCCCAAGCACCCATGCAGCAAATCTCTTCGGTGTCTGTGCAGTGGATACAGTTATTATGCATATTTCCGTAACAGAAACAGCTTTGAATGGGCACGGTTACTGGTGGTAATGGGCACTTACAAAGCTAGGTGAAAGCTTGCTAGGATGCATGTGTAGCATGTGAGTGCGTGTGTTGTAAGTACACTAACCTGTGTATTCGTGATATGTGGTTAACATCTCATAAACTATTCCATCTGCACGTTGCATGCACGCATTAGACATTTTTGGATTGAGCAGCACTAGCGCGCCACAGATAGCTGCAACCTGCCTGACTAGCGGAGAAGCATCCCCAGCACCCCGCCAAGCCAACGGATAAACGCCAAGAAGCATCCCCAGCACCCCGACAAGCCAACGGATAAACGCCCGAGGCCACCCTTCAAGCTTTAACAAGGGTGAGGGGCAGAGAGCAATGGACAGATTTAAGGTCCGGAAACTACTTTTTTTAAGATGTCATCTAATGCTATATTCTAATACGTTGCGCTCTCTGTTGAGGCGCAGCCACTCCTGCATAAGGCAGCAGTTGGGGAGTTACAACGTGGGAGCGATGCATTTCTAAAAGCCAACGACAGTAGTGCATTTTGGATTGACCATGGGTAAGCACTACGCCACGAACAGTTCAGTAGTAACAGAGCCGATATGTTATGCCAGGGAAAGTCTAGGACTTAGTGAGATTTGGCCAGTGAACACGCTATGTCCCATCTGTGCCTAACCATCTAGCGTAGGGTCCGCTCTTGCAACACTCCATAGAAATCTAGGGAAGCGTAGCCTGTCTGCTGTTGTTCTGGTTGCTGCTGCTGTGCACGGTTATCGTTCTCCCACAGCTGCAGAGCAGCAAGGAGTTCTGCTGGGATTGCCTTCTCAACAAAGCACCCCCACCTCCCTATGGACATCGGCGTGGCCGCGGCGTTTAAGGCCTCTCTTTTCCTTTTTCTGATCTGGACTCGCGCACGCTCCCATTTCGTGTCCCTACTTTCACGTGCAGCTGACGTGACGCCAGGGTCTGCCTCACTAGCTGCTTCCCCCCATGCGTCTCTCGTACTTTTGAGGCCACCACGCCACTCAACCGGGGAGAGAAGGCACCCTGAAGCAGCAGCGGCCTCTGCATAGTCGGAGAACTCTATCCGTATCCTCAAGAGCCTCGCAGAGGGAAAGGCAGCGACTGGTTCCTTCTTCCCTTTCTCTCCCAGGAGAGACACATGGAAAAAAGCACTGGACCAGGGCAGTTGCAGCAGAGCACCCCTAAAGCCCCATAATGTCGCGATACGCCCGAGCTGCTTGTCATTCTCAACAGCACCAACGAGAGAGGCAGAAAGACGAGCAAAAGCAGCATGCATGACCGGCTTCTCCTGCTGCTGCTGTGCGAGAGTCAGCACCTCCTGAGCAGAAACACCGAGAAACACAACAAAAAGGGAAACAAGCACAATGGTAGACGAATAAGTAGACATAGCCAAAACCGAATAACAAACTTAAGCAAGCAGATCAGTACAGTGAAAGAATTGCGTTCGCTTATCACGATCGCTCCTCTCCGTTTTTCCTTCTTTCACTATTTCTCGATCTGCCTCGCTGCCCCTTTCTACGTGTCCTCATGTCCACCAGAGCCTGTTTCTGTCTTTCCGTTACCTGTAAATAGTTTAAACCAACAATGAGGTAGATAAGAGGACAACAGTCAGCTCGACGGTCACCACGAAAGCTCCCAGCAGCGTGATGGATGTCTGCAGACTCCAACCCGACTGTCCCCCCTGCTGCTTTTAGCGTCTCATTAAGAAAAACCCTCACGCTTTCGCACAAGGACTCATGCAACACCCAGGCAACTCCACAATCCCTCAGCGCCCGCTGGGGTTGCCGAATCTGTGGCTTCTGTGACTGCTGCTGGTATGGCTGCAGCACCTGCCCTTGCTGTTGCAACTGCTTTGGACGGTGCTTCTGTGGCTGCTGCTGCTGTAAGTCCGGTTGTTGTGGCTCCGTTTGCTGTGGTTGCTCTTGCTGTGGTTGTTGCTGCACAGTAACCGGGGAAGCAGCAGGAGCAGACAGTTGGAATGCTAGCTGTGGTACTGGTTGGTCACCAGGCATTTCCCCTGCATCTGACGCCTCTCCACCTTTATCTCTCTTTGTCTTTACAGACTGAAAAGAAAAGAGCGCCTCCCCCGATACTGCAACTCGGACGCGCGTGCAAATGCTTTCCGGCTCTTCAGCAGCGTTACCGCGCTGGGCTGTCTCATCCAAATAGTGCCTCTTTGCTGCCTGCTGATGCTGCTGCTGTTGCTGCTGCTCAGCATTCGGCTGCGCGTGCGGTTGTTTCTCGACCATCTGTTTTTTGCGGAGTGCATACCACCCCGAACGACCTCGCTGCTGCATGGTCTGCAGCAGCAGCAGCAGCAGCACAGCTGGGGAGGAGGGTATTGCATGCTACTGGTCAGATGATGGAGAGGCATACTGGCAAGCACTGTTACATACATCCATTACCATCTGCATGGCATATGCAATCTCTTTTGCGTCGTCTTACTGTGTTTTTGCTGCTTGCTGCTGCGCTCATGCTGTTTTCTGGGCTACCTCCCCTGGGTGGGTTTCTGTCATTAAAGCCATTTTGGGGACCCCTGGTGTCTCCTCTTGTGTTGCTGCGGTCTCCTCGTGGCAATTTATAAGTAACTGCATGCACTTTTCTCTTCGCAAACGTCTCCTGCAGCAGCCTGAAGACGAGTACATTTGTGCTGCTGCTGCCCATGTTTGCTTCCATGCCATAGCGGCAGGGTGTACTGCAGCGGGGGAGATGTAACGACGCCCTGTGTCTCTTACAGTGTATAGACAGCAATCGGAGACAGCGCAGCAAGTCTCGAACCCGCACGAAGAACCCTTGCCCTCCTCTTTTACCTCTTTTCTCCTCGTTTATACAAACAGCAAGAGCTACAAACAACCCGTCCCTAATCTGAACAAGGTGGACATCGCCCCCACGCAGGTCGCGGCATTTCTTTGCCTGCACCAGAAGTAACAGCAGCAGTAACAGCACCATTAAAAAGACTAACGGCTGGAGCAGCTGCAGCTGATGATGTCGAAGTTTTACTTTATCCGCTAATGAATACAACTGCAGAAACAAGAGGCGCGAACCACCAGCACAAGCAGCACCAGCATGGCAGCAGAAGACAGACTTTTTCTAGGGCTCTCCGCGGCATTGCACTGAGCTGATCTACAGCTTTGAAGAAGCCCCCGGAAACCCATCGGCCTCCTGTCTCCACGAAAAGACAGATTATACGCGGCCCATCAGGGGCACCCAAAAAGGACTGGGGACGAGTGGCATCGCCGACCCTGTAATGCACATAGCGATCTGCACCTGTACGGACACTGCTGCTGTAACTGTCGCTACCGATAGATAAGATATGCTCGGAGACACCAGAAAACCCTTCGTCGTGCTGCAGGGGAGGGAAAACAAAAAATGACTCCGCCGGGATCGCGAGCTGCAGCTTTTCCGCTTTGGTATCTCCTGCGGGTATCTCCTCCCCTTTGTTATCTCCTGCTGGTATCTTCTCCCCCTTGTCTCTGGTTTCTGCTTCCTCAAAAGCACCAGCAGCCGCCTCACGGAAGTAGTGGGGAGACGGCTCTCCAGCTAGCCGCAGCGCGAGAGAAGTGTAATTCTGGGAAGCCCACAGCTTTTCCAGTCGTTCCGCCCGCTGCCGCTGCACCACAGACCACCAGAGGCACGCGTGCTGAGCTGCCAGAAGCAGCAGTAGTAAACTGGTAACAGTAGCAAAGAAGCAGAAAAGAGGATTGTAGTGAGGTATTGAAAGACAGCCACAGTAGACAAAGTAAGCGAGGTACCTGTATCCTCAAGCGCCGAGTTGCCACTATCTCTTCAGGCGGCCGCCGCATTTCCTGGGAAAAGCAACAAATCACAGCAACAGCTTGTTTACACATGGACATCACAAACAAGGAAACGGCGGTGAGGCAGTACGAAAGACACACGAAACGAGCACTCGCCTTTCCGGACGAGCCGCGCCTCTTCCCCTCCTCTTCCTTCTCAGCAGCAGCAGCTGAAGCAGCGAATGCCTCGATGACCGCTGCATCGTCTTCCCAGCACCGATCTCGCCGCACAAAGGGAGTGAAATCCTGCTGCTCAAAGTAGTAAATCGACTCCTCCGGTGCCTCTTTCTTCTCCTCTGCGGCGTTTTGCCTTTCCTCGTTTGCTGCTGCCTCCGCACGGAGTGTCTTAGGCAAGGGCGCGAGAGGAGACGGAGGAAGGGGAGCCGAGGTTAAGCTCGAAGTATCTTTGCTACTCTGGGCAGGGGCAACAGCAGCAGGAACACCACCTGCAGCAGCAGAGCCGGCGGAGAATGCCTTGGTGAGTATCGGCTCTATCGAGAGGACAGAAAAGGTATCCGTCTCCCCCGCAGTGGCGTCTCCATCAGGCTTGGTGCTACTGCTGTGTCTGCCGCTGTCAGCTGCTGCCAGAGCTGCTGCACCAAACTGCAGTGATTCAGCGATTTCTTTTCGCTGGGTCTCTGGCGTCGCCTGCCTTTTCTCGGCGCTAGTAAGAAGTGAAGAAGATAACACCTCACAGTCGAACGCCTGCAGGCTTTTCAACGGCTCCGCTTCTGCTGCTCTTCCTGCTGCTGCTGCTGCTGCTGCTGCTACTGCTGCTGCAGGAGCAGCAGCAGATACCGCCGCTGCCAGGACATTGTCCGACAGGCGCAGCTTCGCTGAACCCCGGCGGTATAGAACCTCCTCCACTGCAAAGTAAAACAAACAGAGGGAAAGACAGGGAGACGCACCTAGGACAAAGAGACATTCGGAGAGATATGAGAGAAAACAAAACACAATACAAACAAAACCCTGTTGTCAGCTTGGTAGCAGCAGAAGCGGACACTAAACCTGCACAGCGCCCAAAAGTACCTGTATGCTTGGAGATTAAGCGAATTGCTATAACAGGTTGAGTCTGTCCCTGCCTATGGAGACGCGCAATCGCCTGTCTCTCCACTTGAGGGTTGCCTCCCCCTCCCCCTTCTAGAAAAACACAGCAGCGGCAGACGCTGCTGCTGTTGCTGCTGCTGGACACGAGATTGAGGCCGTAGCCTCCCGCAAGTACCGACAAGAGAAGCACCATGGGACTCCACTCTGTGTCGTCTTCGTCTTCGCCTTCTGCCATCTGCAGTAGTACAGCAGAACTAGCCATAAACCCCTTCATTCAGCGACAACAGGAGAGTCGTCAGAGAGAGCAGGAGCTTCTTCTGCGTCTTTCTGTGGATAGCAACAGCACACATAACACAGGGATGTTTCTTTACCTGTGGCGGCCTTAGAAATGCCTCGATGACTGCGCGTCTGTCTGTCTCGGATGTGTTCCCATCGAGCCTGGCAGGACGTATTCCCGACTCCAGCAGAAGGTCTTCAGCAAGATCCAGCATATTGGTGGAATAACTAAATACCACAATCTTTTCTCCCCTTGAAAGACAAAAGGAGACAATTTGGTGGAGGGCAAGCAGCTTGTTCGACGCAGACATGAGATGCTTCTCGTAAAACGCATCACCCTCTTCATCGTCGCTGCTAGCAGCAACATGTGTTTCTCCTTCTGGTTGTAGTTCTGCTGCTGCTGATCCCTCGTCTTGCAGCAGAGATCCCAAGGGAGGCGCCCCGGCGTTTCGTCTCCCTCGGAAGAGCAGCGGATGGTTGGACGCCTTCCTCAGCTGTACGAAGAGATTGTTTAGATCTGCACAAGGAAGAAACAAGAAACAATGGCGGTAAAAACCCCAAAGTGCAAGGAAAAAAACGACATGCGCAAAAATTCCTCACAGAATACTTTTATCTCCCCATCCTTAAACGCAGATACACGCATATATCATTACCCACACAACCGCGAAACACACCAAGTACAGACACCTACACAGGCAAATACACAACCTTTGGTCCTTGCCTTGGAGCTTATGAAAAGACCAATAAAAAATAAGCTAATCCTTTTCCTCTCCGTCTGCCTCTCCCCTTAAATTCTGCCTCCAGTCTTCAACCCCAAAGGGAAAAGCAGCAAAAGAGGCAGATGCATGTTAGCAACGAGAGAAATTGTGAATGCACTTCATTTGTGGTTTCTGACGGCGTAGTTTTCATGCCTCTTCTGACGTTGTCTCTGTTGTCCGTTCCCTCGCTTAGTCAGCGTGCTAGCCAGTGTGCGAAGCCACCGGCTAGGCAGAGGAACAGAGCACAGCAACAACGCCAGAATAGACACAAAAACTACGCTGACAGAAGCCACAAGTGAGACACAAACGCAAGAACTGACACAGAACGGGAGACGGAGAAGGTCCAGGTCGCGTAGCGGTGTAGCCCACGATGTTGCGACTATTATCTTATCTGATACTCCATGCGAGTGCAAGGATATATGTACATGCACATCTTATATTTAGTGGGTGCAGCACTCAAAGCGCACTTCGGATGCCTTTTATTATTTCTGTAGCGGCAGATGAGGCCTGAAACACATAGGGTCGACGCACACCAAAACGAAATGTAATATAGAGACTTGCTTGGAGACGGAAAAAAATGGGAGAAAGTGAAAGAGACATGCGGAGGACGAGCCAAGGTGAGCTGTGCGAAAAATGAGCATGCAAAGCATTCGTGTCTCCGTAGCTTCTTTTCTTAGTACTTCCTGCCGTTTAAGCTTTATTGTCGTGCTGGCCTTCGAGTGTACGGACAGTTCGGGATGAAAGAATAAGGCGGGAGTCTCGTGTGAGGAGCCAAAGATAGAGCCTTCGCTGCAAAGGCGTCAGGGGCAGCAGCAATACAACCTCCCGCAGCGGAGGCAGGCGCCACGAATGTTGTGCCTGCAGCAGGAGCAGCAATGGCAGCAAGAAAAAAGAGGTAAGCTGCACATACACTTGCAACGCGTAAGAAGGAGATCCATGGGCCATACATCTGAGATTATGAGCGACAGAAATCCGAGGATGGGAAGGAGAGAATGAAGCACAGACATGAACAGACCGAGTCAGATACAAAGAGAAACAAAGACAGTCAGACAAAGAAAGAGACCGAGAGAAACATGCAGAGACAGAGGTAGACAGAATACCTGGAAGACTGTTCTTCTAAGGACAAACGTTGAGACGATCCGCTTCAGCAGCTCTATATTCATCTCCGGGGTGCGCGCCACAGAGCCGCCAGTGCCCTGCCTGTGGGCGTTCTCATCCCTATAAAAGACGGAGGTAAATGCCTCGGAGGAAAGAAAAAGAGAAGGGTGCAAAAATTGCAGCAAAGAAAACAACTCCTGCGTGGAGATGCACAGAGGGAGAGACATATGCAGCGTCCCGCATGTAGCACACAAACAACACACAAGCAGCATCAGCAGCAGCTGAAAATGCAGCAGTAACAGCACTGGCAATGCTGCGGAATCGAAGATGTCGCTGTACTCGTCTCATAGTATACATACACTGAACGAGTTCTCTATGGGTGTGCCGGCGAGCAGCAGCGTCCTGTCCCTCTTTATTCCCCCAGCCAGAGCGCGTCGCTTCTTCCCCTTGGGGCTCTTGAGGCGCGATGCCTCATCGATTATGAGAAGAGAGAAACAAAACTGAGACAGAAAGCCAATTTCACGTGCAGCTAGCTCGTAGCTAGTCAGGAGTATATCGAATGGCGGAGCTGCTCCTGGTGGCACAGTCTGCGACGCAACACAACAAAAGAACCAGCAGATGGGGAGGGCATCGGCAGCCGAAAAAAAAAGCAAAGAAAATTAAAAAAAGACCCGAAGGATCCATAGAAACCAGCAAGCCGTACTTGCTGTGATTTCTGCATATCAATGACCCTTCGCTGTATGTTTGCGCGGGTGGCCGCATCTCCAACAAACACGAGCAAGCGTAACGGTTCCTGTGCCACGTCGGCTGCTGCCGCTGCTGCAGTCTTTTGCTGCTGACGAGGTGTTGCATTTTGCTGCTGCTGCAGCAAATCGATCGCTCCAAGAAAATGCGTGCAGTGCCTCGACCAAGAGCCCACAACACTAAGGGGACAAACAACAAGTGCAGGCTTTCCTTCAAAACTGGCACCCCCAAACCGACGAAGGTACACATACACCGCAAGAGCCTGCAGTGTCTTCCCTAACCCTGCACACAGCAGCAGCAGAGGCATGAGTGGCAGCAGCAGCAGCAGCATGAGTAGCAGCAGTAGCAGCACCATGGATAACAGCAGCAGCAAAAAGAAATGGGCATACCCATTTCATCAGCGACGATGCAATTTAGGTTGGCTGCGAAGCGTTGCAGAATCCACAAAGCACCCGATTTCTGATAGCTGTGGAGAAAGCAATCCGTTTGCTGTGCCTTCTGCTGATGGTGTTGATGTTGTTCGCTGCGCTGTCTCTGCAGGTTCTTGAGGGTCTGCAGCTGAGAAAGCACCTTAACAGCAAACGGAGATGCCTCATCTTCCCCTCTCTCTCTTTCTGCTGCCGATATTGCTCCTGCTGATGATGCTGCCGCTGTTGCTGCAGCCCCATGTGCTACATTGTGAAGGGCTCTTTCGATATCGTCTATGAGAATCTTCAGACGTCCTCTTTCGTCCCTCCCCTGCGAGCTGCTGTGGCCGTCAGCAGCAGCAGCAAACCAGGGGTCGCACACTTTCAGTGCTGCTTCTGCTGTCGCAGAGGAAAATTTTGAGGGTGTCCAAAGCTTTTGGGTCGTGCGGGGGGCCCCTTCACTGTCGCTTCTCTCAGGGGAAGAGAAAGATGCACTTTCCGTCTCCTCCTGAGAGTCACTTGTGTCTGCTGAAGGCTCAGAGTCCCCACTATGTGACTCTCTTACTGGTGCGCTGTCGCTGCTGTTTGCCTCCTTTTGCCTTCCGTCAGAACGACCGCCGCCACGCATGCCTCTATGCGATCCAT
Source organism: Eimeria falciformis (assembly GCA_002271815.1). NCBI lineage: Eukaryota > Apicomplexa > Conoidasida > Eucoccidiorida > Eimeriidae > Eimeria > Eimeria falciformis. Next base: position 378,832 of record NPHX01000301.1, read on the forward strand.
TCACCCTTGGGCGTCCGCGGGAAGATCCAATGGCCCCTCCAGTCCGGTTTGCACCTCTATGATGAGAATGCTTCTGCTTTTCAAGAGGGGCCGTGCGGAGCTCGCTCTTCGGAGAAGCTGCTTCCTGGGCATCAACTAGGACAGCGGGAGAAGCGGCAGCCACGGAAGGCTCCTCTTCCCCAAATACTTCAGAAAACATCCGCGCAATATTACGCCATAGACCAAAACAAGAAACCACAAAAACCAATGTGTTAAGTTCCTTTTCCCTCCAAAAGTTAAAACCAACAATGCAGGGTCTGTCTGGAAGCAACTGAGGCCTCCTACTGGGAATTTGTCATGGCCAAAAGCCTCCGAGTGAAACAGCAACTTCGTCAGAAAGCAGAAAGCATAACAGGAAAAGAGAAGGGAGGGAAACGGAGACAGTCGGCGGCACTATGAGGGGTCCCACACCACTATACCAACCACACGAGACCCCAAGGGATCTTAATAGATGCACTGTAAAAGTATTTCAAAGGCACATAGGTGTTCTCAGATAGTCTTTAGGAATTTTTTTTGGTTAAATTGAATTCCTTCTTGTGTATCCCACCTAAGAAGGGCCAATGATCGACTATTAGGCAGTGCCTGTAAATTGGGGTAGCTAAGGCTCACTTCCCTAGTTACGTCGTCAGGTACTTATATTCAACCAAAAAATGCAGATGTCCATAATCGTGCACCAACTTCCATCTGGCAGGGGTCGAGCTGCAAAGTGTAGTAAAAAGAGATTGGAATGCTGGTTTTTAGGTACCCCTTCTGTGTGACGTCATCCTATCTAATACAGGAGAGGTTTCGTTTTCCCGAATGTCACAACATGCTAGAACACGCCATTGCGGATTATACTATACATAATTGCTTTTAGTCTTTAGACCTCTCCATCAATCCCGTAGCACCAGTTCTCACACAAGCGCAATCTCATGCCTGTGGCACTTGATGCGCAGAAAGTACTGGAACGCGCCTCCCCCACTTTGATAAGCTGCCGCGAGATATGGCTAGTTGGCAGTGCTTTCTCCAACCGTTATAGTATGTGCATATAATGTGCGCATGAGCTAATCTCTACGATGTCAGCTGTATATCTCTAACACTCACTCCCTAATACTAATTTCAGCGTGTTTTCCAGTGGCTTTAATACTAATGTGAATGTTTCGTATTGCTGTGTCCTTCCGTTAGCTCTAAGTCGGTTGATGCCCCAAGTGAACACGAATCAGAAGGGACACGCCTATTTTAGCGTGAAGAAGTAAACCATCCCCTTGGGCTGTATGCCCGGAAAATCTATACGCATTCCCTCGTTACTTAACTATTCCGAAGCCGATGTTGTCTTAAAGAGAGTATACTGGTGTGGACTATGTCACGGGAGGCTAGATTTTTGGAACACACCGCTCTCAAATAACTTTAACGTGCATCTGAAGGGCAACCTTATGTATATAGAGACAAAATAAGCACTTTGCAGTAGGGACCTTCATTTGCTCTTGAACTCATATCAGTAAGAAGGTTTCTTGCTGCCACCCCTTGAAATCCTGAGAAGGACGCGTGCACAATGGAGTGAAAGCGATCTATGGCTGAATTTTACAAGCCTTTAAAGTGGACAGGACAATTCATTTTTTTGTTCCTAGCTTACGTCTCTTTAAATTTTTTTTGTGTACTTTTGACTAAAGACCAAATCAGAAATGGGCCCTAAGTCTCCAAAGAATCGGACTTGCACGCCTCATCGAATTCCCCTTGCTAGGTTCTCCCTCAAACGCCAGAGCCCTGTCGGCTGTCGACGTGCTCAAAAATTGTGACACAGTGGCTGTTTCACTAGATGAAGGGGGTTTTGCTTTTGGTGATTTGCACGTGGGTGCTCATGTTGAAGTGAACATTGAAAAAGCTTCACAGGATATTTGAGAAAAGTGCAAATAGCATGGATGTCGATTAGTTTCTGGTCGCACGGGAGCACAACTCGGAAGTTAATTAGTGGAAGTAAGCAGGTATTTCGGGACTGCATGTGCAGACGCTCTGCTATGGTTGATGCTGCTGTGGTATTCACGCTGGCAGCCTGTAACAAATACCTCCAGCCTTTCTGTGTTGTGAACAAATTTGGGTAATTCAGAAAGGCTTCTAATGAACCCCTTTGCCTTCACGTAGACTTAATCTTTCTCGTGATTTTTATGAGCAGTGCTTGGAGAGTCATGAATGTCCCGCTGTCGAAGCTAATCGCGGATACGTATTTTTAAAAATTGGCTTTTAATACTGGCAGGCTCATAGAGTCTAATGCTTTTCCTTTAAAGATGAGTCGTGTTGCACTTGAGACTCATTTGTACTCCACTGCAGAGTTTCGATCGGAGGCCATAAATGAACTAGTAGGTAATTCTTAATCTCTGAGGTTTAGGAAGTCCGCATGCTCTATTTCTGTCTTTTGGGTTGCTTGTATCACCGTGGTTGCTTGCTACGTCTTGATTTTTTTGCCCTTTAGGGTGGTTTCTTTCGTTCCTTGATCCGTTATCTGGAGCAGGAGATAACCGGACATATTTTGCATATCCTGGCCTCGTTCAAGTGGAATTCTTGCTTGAGCCACGGATTCTGAAGCACTGTAGTGGGATGAACATCATGATGAATGATGCAATAATCGTGACAAGCGCGGTATACAATACTTTGCACGCTAATGGCTTCTTCCTGCACTGGACTCGAGTGCCTTGTGACCGTTTGGCTCATGCTGCCCCTGGATAAGGGACTAACTATAGGTTGGCGAAGGAAAGCTCCCATCACCGAGAAGCCCCTGTTCCATCTGAAATTCGTGCAAAATGATTAGAATGAATAACACGTGCTAAAGGTATACGAAAACGTTGAATCAGAAGACCATGAATATGGTACCTGGAAGCTGGAGCATCTCAGGGCTGCGGCATGAAAAAGTAGGGGTTGTGATGTGCCATTTCCGCCTTAAGAGGCCTCTCGTCCCCGAACGCTGTAGCCTAAGGTTGTTGCGTTTACGAATATTGTTGTGGGACACGTGGGGAACACAGTCAATCAGTTGGTGTAAGGTGGTTACAAGAAATATAAATGCTCTTCGCGGACCGTAGCTATTGTAACGGCATTAGCCAAAACATTTAACTGCAAAAAAAAATATAACGAATATATAATATAGGAAACTGCAGAATGTACTTGAAAAGCGAACGCAGGTAGTGAAATGTTATGCTCGAGCAGGTCGGGCCATGGATATCAAAAGCCGTATTGATAAGGCTGTGTAGTAGTAAATGTCCGAATGTGTAGCTGAAAAAGTTGGTTTGTGGTACACGACGCAGATGCAAGCTTGAGAAAAGTTTGGCAGGTGATGAAAGATAAAAAAAACTCGGTGTGGGAGGGCTGCAGGCCGGAGATCGAACAGGACCGACTGATCCCGTGTTCCTTGCACTGCACCACAGCGTGCACTTTTCCCTGCTCTGTTTCCAGCCTTGGGCGTTCCGCGCCTCATTATCTCCGAAGATGCTCGAGCCTCCGCCCAATCACCTTCGGAGGACTGCGGCCTCGCAAGGGCAGGCAGTCGTGGAACTCCCGCCGACTCACGACCTGCGGCTTCCCTCCGCCACCGAATCGACCTCCGCTTGGATAACAGCGAGTCGCTACACCCGCCGGTCAGTTACACCAGTCAATGGTCAACTACTTGTATGGCAACGCCCATTATTGGAGGTGACCCTGCCAAACGCAATCTGGGAGCAGGTGCGTTCAAGGGTTCGAACCCTTGCACGAATCATCGTATGAATAACGTAAATGTAAAATAAAATAATTTACCACAAAACTTACTTGATCCGTTTTAGCAATAACGCATAAAAAGGCGTCTGATGCTTTGTATGTACCGCCAGGGTGCGTTCCATGTCTGGTAGGCGTGCCTTGAGTACTTTTGTCGACTAAGTTGACCAGGTGCTGCCTCCCTTGTCATATCTTAACGAACATAGAAGAAAAAACCACTTATTGTGATGAGAACCTCCACGTATCCCACAAATTCAACATTTGCTGCTACTGCAGCCTCCTCCTCTTGCGCAGCTGAGGCAACCACGATATGACTCCAAAGTAGTTACTTTGAGGGAATGGCAGTTTCAGTGTTAAAAGGAAATATGAGCGAGCGCCCTGCTGCCTCTATTCTCACATCAGGTCTACTGGCTAACCTGCGACCAGAAAATTTTGCCCTACCCATCAGGCCCCTAAAAAGCAAAACATCAATTGCAATATCAGCAGTCTAACCCCAAGTATCTCTGACCCAATATGCTCCGCATAGGTGAAAAAGTGCCAGAAAGTCCCGGTTGACTTCGCACTAGCAACGAAAAATTGTCAGAACGTTACAAGAGATCTCCATCATTACCATGAAACGACTATCCTACTGTTTTAACGAAGTTGTTTTTGTGCTACTTGTGTCACCCCCTGATTGCAAGGTACTGAGGCATGCAGCCTAGTGTGGCGAAGCGAGTGTAAATGCCGTGTGCGGTTCGTCTTCATGGATCTGTCGTTTCTGTGCCTTCAGTCCTGTGGTACAGCACAAGCAAAAAGACCGAGATGGCTAAGTTTATCAAAGCCTTCTTTTTCAGGTGTCCCAAGGGGGCCCCCTGACTGCGAAAACCCCTAAGAGATTTAAGATAAACGGGCATTTATTGCGGAAAGCATTCCTTCAGCAACAGCCGAGGATAAAGCACAGCCCTGCACTTCTTTGTTGTAGCCGATATGAATGCTGTGGCCATCACTCGGCATTTACGCACCTTTGAATCTACGTCTTGGAGAGAACTTCCACGGTGAAAGTGCGTGCAAGGGGTCGTGACTTGGTAGGGATGATGGCGATGATGTCATATTCACCAACGTGAGTGATTGGCGCCAGAGGTCTCCCTTGCATAAGTTCCTCATGCCAGTCACACTGCTGATTCTGTTGTGTATGGGGAAACGAAATGCGTCTGCGCCTCAAAAGACGCAGCTGTCTCGGCAGCAAGTCCATTCCTTCCTCTTTGCTGAGTTTCTGGAGCACTTGCTGCGGCGAGAGCGGTTCGACAAGTTGATCACCATCTGTTTTCTCTGTCTCCACCACAAATTTCAGTCGCAAACGACGCATCCACGAAAGCACTTGCCCTTCATCGTCTGATGGAACATCAGACCCTGGCACCCAACCTGCCTCAGTAGCATTTGCTGCTGTTTCTGCTTCCCCCGCAGACACTCCCCGCTGTTTTTCAGGGGCACACGAGGTCTCTATCTGCGACTGCTGCTGCTGCTGCTGCCGCCGCCGCAGTTGTTCCAGACGGCTGTGTACTAAATCGACGTTTTGCCAAGTGGCAGGAAGCGCCCAACCCTGCCTTGCCAACGAATGCCTGAAGAAACCCCGCCTTACATACTGCACCTCACCAGCAGCCCCCACCCCAGGGACTGTGCAAAGCAATACAACTAGCACATAAGGCTGAGGGACTCTAGGGTACAGGACCCCTCTGTGTATGTGAGGGTTTAAGGGGGAGGTGGCGAAGCCACGCTGGGCGTTGCAGAGGTACGCAGGGCCAGTGGAAGAAAGACCCTCAAGAACTTCAGAAAATGGAAAAGCAATAGAGTTTGCATGCTTGTTACTTGAGTTGATGCTGCTGGAGCTACGCCTCCCCCTATTGTTACTCCTTAGGCCCCCGCTTTGCGTACCAACACACAAGTCGATGGGGACCCCAGCCGAGGTAGGGGGAGGTGGGGTCCAGTACCCGGTTAGTGCGGGCGGCCGCAAAGACGAGGAGAAAGTACCTCTAGTGGAAGGCAGCAGAATCATTTGCAAGGAAGAAAGGCTAAGCCTGAGCCCTGGCTAGCAGTCTACAGACTTGACAACAAAGAAGCTGCTACCATTACGAAACCCTTCAATACTGGTAGTTTGCCGGCTATACTCGCATATAAAGGCTATGGAGAAGTCAGCTGAACAGGGAGGCTTCAAGACCTGCTTGGCGTAATGAGAGCTGCGTGGGCCTCCACAACCAGCTTCCATCACTTGAGAAATATCTCCATCTGAAAGGCATTTAAAAGGTAAAAGCAATCTGTGAGCATGCCAAAATGGGGACTAGTCGTGATCCTCTGCATGGCTTTACAAGAGACACTGGTGATGAGGGGCCCCCACAGACCCCACCAATCTTTCAGTCCTCGTGAGATGTAGGGTTACACACGTGAATTACGGATAAATGGAACAGATGGGGAGATTTTGTGCTTCTTTCTGGGAGTATGTGTGAAAGAGACCTAAAATAATCGTTTTGTATGGTGGTTAAGTTCTAGGCATTAGGATTTTTGGTATGTGTCTTTGATTTTAAGCGCTCTAGCAGTATTATGGAGCATGTATTTTGCGTGTTTGCTTTTAGTGGCTGTTCATTTTTAGCATCGATCCCACTGGTAGTGCAGAAGCCCAATGCAGGAGACGACAGGCCATCCGTTGCCTGGCTCCCCCTTCCTTCTGCCGTTTTGCAGCAGTAGTAGTATGCACAGTAACAACACGTTGACAGGCAGCTTACGATGAAAGAGAAACGGGGAGCCTTTGCAGGGCCTCCGCTTCTGCTACTGCTGGCTCTCATTAACTGCGACATGTTCGTCACTACACCTACTGGAACAAGCGCAAAAACAATTGCAGTTTCGCCACTTGCTTTTACTCTTCCCCGATTTGGTGTCCATGAGCCTTCTCGCCGCCAGCCTACACACTGCCGTGCAGCGAGATATGCTGCAGGATCAGCAGTGACGGCAGCACCAGCAGTAACACGGGAGGCTACGGGTGTACCAGTGGGGTCTATGGGTGCTCTTGAGTGAGTCAGATGAGCTCTATTTGCGGCTGTGTCTTTTGCCGTTTCTCCCTCCCTGCAGAACTCTAAGCCCTGTGCGGTTTTTCAGTTTACTGCATCCGATCTGTATTTGTACATTTCGCAGGGAGTTGCTGCGTCGTGCTTCCCCCTTTCCCCTTGATTCAGAAACTACCTCTTCTGGCCTTCCCTTTGGATTTTGTCGCTCGCTTTGCATCTTGGGGTGTACAGGCAGCGTTGGTACGCAGGCGCTGCAAGTGGCCAGGCAATTCCCCCATTTATTTAAAGTTCGAGTTCTCGCTGCTGCAGGATCGCGACTAAAGCCGCTGGTGGAGCAAGCTCTTGAGTTTAAGTGAGGGTTGTTTTGACAGAAAAATCAATATGACACCGGTTTATGTCTGTTACTGCTGCTGCTGTCACGACGGCAATAACTTCTTGCGTTGCTGCTCCCCTTGTGCTGCTGTATGGGAGGCGGCAGGAGCCCCTAAAGCTTGGGATGCGGTGATGTGTTTTGTTTCTTTTGTTTTGTAGGCCGGAGTTCATGGTTGTGGAAGATGCCGAACGAGCAACCGCTCTGGAGGGGCTTCTGAGGGAGGCCTTTAAGGCTTCCAGAAGAAGCAGCAGCAGCCGCGTGCTAACATCGGATGCTCCCAGATTGGCCCAAAAGCAAGAGAGGCGAGATGTGCCCACGGTATTACATGGGATGGAGTCCCTAGAGTATACGGCGAGTCTGCCTGGTGTAGACTGCGTGCTGTTAGCTATTTCAGGGTTTAAGGGACTGAAGCCGGCCCTTGCAGCTCTAAACGCTGGGAAAGATGTTGCTCTTGCAACCAAAGAGGTCCTTGTTGCCGCGGGTTAGTCAACTCCTCCCTTGGTGTATTCTGACTCCAGCGGCTTGAACCGGAGGAACAAAGGGAAGCAAGCTGCTGCAGTTGCTGCCACCACCGTCGCATTTACAGCTAATATGGGGGATAGAAGCAAGCAAAATTTGCATGTGCCGTCTGCAGGACCTGTCTTCCGGGATCTTTTCAGCCTTGCCTCCAGAAGCGGCGCCCCGAGGGGTCCCTCCACCGGCAGCAAAAGGGGTGCACTATACGGGCAGCAGGGGCAGCAACACGGTCAGACAGTAGGTGTGGGTATTGGACGGTTGCTGCCTGTCGATAGTGAGCACAGCGCGATATTTCAAGCCCTTCAGGGAATTCCTCCCTCTGCGTATCCCCCTTCTAAACTGCTCCTCTGCGCCTCTGGAGGGCCGTTTTTAGGGCTCACAGCAAAGGACCTGTTGGGCGTGAAGTTGCAAGATGCCCTCACACATGCAAGTCACAACAATATTTCCACCACTAGACAAGTCCCCTACATGCCACAGAAATGAACCTGGCCGCTGCCGCTGCTTAAGGAGCTGCTGCTTTAGTGCTCCTGCCTTTGCTGCGGCCGATACTGTTCTGTGTTGTACAATGAGGAAGAGAGAATTATATTGCTGTTGGTTTCGTACCTTTTGATTGTCTCTTTTAAGCCGAAGTGGAAGATGGGGGCGAAGATAACGGTGGACAGCGCCACACTGATGAACAAGGGCCTTGAGGTGATTGAGGCCCATGAGGCATTTGGAGTCCCATACGACAACATCGAAGTGCTAATTCACCCTCAGGCAATCGTCCACTCCGCGGTTGAGATGCAAGACGGAGCTGTGATGGCGCAGCTTGGGGTCCCAGACATGAAGCTGCCCATCGCTTACGCTTTCACATGGCCTCACAGACTCGTGTGGGGCGGCAACCAGTGCAGAGTCCTCTTCCGCAGCCGCAGCAGATAACAGGCGATGATATAAGATTACTTACGGGTTTAGAGTTGGTTATCAGGGACTAGTAGAGCATTCATTGTCTGCTCTTATCAGTGCTTTTGCGGAATTTGCAGGACAAAGTGGCCTCGTCTCGACTTGTTCTCCTCGGGACCACTCACCTTTCATCAGCCGGATATGTAACTTATGCTCTTCCCCTTCCCTGCCAGTTTCTGCTTTCGCTCTATCTCCCCAAGCGCCTTGACACTGAGGGCTCAGCGGGAGTACTTTTGATTGTTTTGCCTTGGGATTCTCTGCTGCAGGGAGACATTTGAATGCCTCGACCTCGCTTTCGTCGCCGGGCGGCGCGGCGGCCTCCACCCAGCAGTGCTGAATGGAGCGAACGAAGAAGCAGTAGCGCAGTTCTTGCAGAAGCGGATTCACTTCACGGAAATCCCGAGGGTTGTAAAGCACGTTATGCGGCAGGCAGATGCGCACCTTCCCCCCGCAGGCTCCAACGGCATCACACTTCAAGTGAGTCTTCTGGGGCTCCCACCAGAGAGTAAATAAGATATCAGGGAACGCATCCCACAACCATGTGCTTTCTGCTGGCGCTTATTTTCAATAATCTTTTCCATATTATTGTCACCTAAAGAACGGAATTCGCCTACAAAGAGCCTTAAGGAAGCAAAGCAAAGCACTAGACAGCTTTTGCTTGTGTGCAATTTGCTTCTTTGGATGTCTTTGCAGGAAGTTCAAGAAACCGACACCTGGGCTCGATGTACTGCCAAGACGTTTGTACCTGACCCGTCGCTTCCTATTTGAAGTGATAGTTTTCAGACATGCACTTCAGAATGTGATGACGCAAAACCATTTGAATAAGAGTCTCACATTTTCACAGAAGTATCTTGAGTGCAGCCTGCACAGGCTACCTAAAGGCATTGCTTGTAACGCACCTTTACCACCTTTATTGCTACTTCAGGCTTCAACAAGAAGGGTACAAAAGCCTATAGCTTATTACAATCTCAGTTGCGCTGGTGGCACAAGGAAGGGACGGGCGAGTGTTGTAGCATCGCAGCAATGGTGAACAAAATATAGCTCGTGTTTTTAAAGGTGTTCTTAAATATATGTGTCCTTTCTGGCTCCTAAAAGCAAGTGTTTCACCTGTACGATTTGCACATTCCCTCTAACGTTGAGCATGTACAAGGCCCCCAACGTCCAGTGAGCCCAAATGTCCATAATTCTCTGTTGCGCCTATCAGCGTAAATGATACGCATAATACAGCCCATTTTCTTGTTTTATTCAAGTGCCTGCACTGCGGAGTGATATGTGGATTGAGGTGCAAGGAAGACTTAGGGGCAGAACTCTCTGCATCGACGTTTGCATCTAGCCACAATTTCCGTCAGCCTCCCCGTGAACCACCACTGAGTGGATTAGGCTTTTTTCGTGTTTTAGAGGCAGAAAGTCAGAGGCAGGAAACATGGCGCTTCACAGATTAAAATTGGAGGTCGTTGCTGCCGTCCAGCTACCTGCGGTCGATGGTAAAACGTCGGACCCTTTTGTCGTGGTGAGTGACCCTTAACGCCTTCGTGTAAAGCTTATACCGGCGATGACTGTTTGTTAGTAGAGGGGTGCAGTAAATGCCCGGAGCTCTTTTTTATACCACAAGTAACCAAAAGTATGTTTACCAAGCTGGCGTTGGGTGTTAGGTAAAGTATGGGTCAGAGGTATTTAAGACGGAGGTGGCGAAGAAGACCCTTTCCCCAACGTGGAATTACGTTGTCTACATCAATTACGACGTGAGATGCCAACCATCATTCCAGTAGTATGCTTTATCGAATGAGCCTGCTGTGCAGACAGTGCTTTTAGCAGTCTCTGGCTGCGCTTGCTGTGATGCAGAAGGAGAAAGGGCCACACAATATATGGCTTGAAGTGTGGGATCACAACGTAATATTGAAAAATGTCTTACTTGGCTTTCACAATGTAGACCTGGAAAATATACCTGTGAGTAGCACCTGCAACACTGGAAATCGACATGGTAGGCGCGCTCAAGGCTGCTTATATTTATATAACAGCATTGTTATTATGTGTTTTCGGAGGGAAGATGTGGTGCTTTACTTAGTCCATAGCCATTAGCTGCGGTAAAGAAAGGAGCTGTTTGTCACATTTTTAGTATACTTTTATAGGTTACACCAGAATCAGTTAAAACAACAACAAAAATGATCCTCACTGTCTGTGTACAGGTGGCTTCAGAAGTCGATCGGTGGTATCCTCTTTCCTCACGGTTGCGTATAAAAGAAGCTGCGGCAATACACCTCAAAATTCTTCTTCTTCCACCCCTCACGCAGATTCACACTGAGCCAATGCCTGTGCAAATCGTCAAGCTTCCCCAATCAGTCTCGCCCGGAGAGTACGCCAGACAACTGGCGGCAACGCAGCAGCAGCAAATGTGGCAGCAGCAGCAAATGTGGCAGCAGCAGCAGATGTGGCAGCAGCAGCAAATTTGGCAGCAGCAGCAAATGTGGCAGCAGCAGCAACAGTGCCCGCAGCAACAGCCGATGTACGGACCCCAATTACAGCAACCTGCGGAGTGGCAAAATATGCAGCAACTGGCAGGACAGCCACAGCAGCAGCAGCAACCGATGGTGCAGCAGCCAATGCAGCAGCAACCAATGCAGCAGCAACTAATGCAGCAGCAACCGGTGCAGGAGCAGCTTGAGAGTCCTCCTCCCGGCAAAACCACTTCAAAAATGAATACTCCCGACAGCAACCCTGACGGCAGTAAGGCGGTAACGACGGCGTTAAGCCGCTTTAAAAATGCACTACTGTCTGACCGTCGCAAGAGCGAGGTAGAAAGTTGACTGTCATGAGAAGGGCTTCAGTGCTGACAGTTGTGCTATTGATGTTTGTTTCCATACAGGAAAAACGGCCTCCCAGGCAGAACCAGTCCTCATGATAGAAATTAAACAGGTCCTCCCACAGCTGCAATTTGGCGAGATTAGCAGGTAAGCGCTTCACGGGGCCCCCAAACTGTTGCATGCAGTCTTTCAAAGCTGTTGGGGCATTATGGTTCTCTGCGTTTTACCCCTAGAAGCAATACATCTCTGCTTAACTGTTCAGCGCCCTTGCCCGTCATAACAATAACAAGGAAGAAGCGTTAAAGGAACTAGTTGTCACTGTGGCCAACAGAGTGGCGGCCGACAAGGACGAAGCACAACAGTAGCGGTTTTCCTTTTAAACTCCCAGCTGCCTCCGAGTTCTTTCTCTTTGCTTTGCCTACCTCATTGCAGCGTCCCGAAGCGCCGGTTTGCCCGTATTCTGCGGGCCCTTCTGTCACCAGGTCTTATTCTTTTGCCCGATAATGGGAAGGGGGCGGAGAAGACTAGAGACTAGAACTATTGTAGTGTGTTTCTCTTTGAGGTTTGTTCAGCGTGCATGCCTGACTGACGGAAACTAAGAATAATTCGTCACGCTATGGCAGATAAGCATGCGTCAGCTTTAAAAATTGACTTTTGACATTTACAAGGCTGCACACGGTTCCATATCACGCCCTCATATTGTTATCCTGTATGTTCTTTGTCTGACGCTGGGCTTGTTGGGGTTTGCGGCCAACTTTCAGTGCTATCTCCACCCTCATGAAAACAGTAGTCAACCTCATAATGACATAACCAACACAGCATTTAACTTTTTTGTTGTTTACAGCTCATCGTACGCCATCATTTATTGTACCAGCAGAGTCGCGTAATGACGAGGAGCGGTGGGGAGGTTGTAACCATTGCCATCGAGCGATTCAGCAAAGTTTCCGTCTTTGTAAGCCCTTTCAGGCTTCGGATGAGCCATCAGGAAGTCATCGTAGTAAGCGGCGAAGTCTGTGTGAGGTAACTAGGACTATCACCAGGCAGGTCTTCACCTTTATGGCCTTCTTTCGGTTGAATATTTCACCACTTACTCTACGAGCTTGTTGTTAGGGCAGCCCATCTGGGAGTTCTTTCTGGCTCTGAGGAGTCAAGGGCAGCTCAACCAGTTCAACATTGGTACACACGCCAATTACTGCGCTGTGAATTCCCGAAACGTGTACAGCTGAACTGAAATGGAACACTATTATCGATTTTTTCCGGTTTGTCCTATATGCGCCACGATTTGCCTGACGTAGGTGTTGAAAGACCGTCTTGGCCTTCGTATGCGTGTGACGCGAGCTGCCGCTGGCAAGGCCAATGGTACCTGCTGCTGCAGCCAGGAAGATTCGTTTTATTCAGTAACTTTCAATAGGCGGTAATGAGTGATTCGGTAATTAGAAGCCATACTGGATGATGACAAGCTTTGGCTCTGCTTTGCTAAGCCTTTCAAGCTGTCAGGGAAAACTCTTGTAAAAGCTGTTTATATATTTTATACAGTTTGATAAGGCGTCAGTGCAGCATGAGAAAAGGTGTTGTGCAGCTGTCGGCAGCAGAAAGTATGGGTACCGCAGACAGCTTGGCATGCCATTTTCGTTGAGATCCTCATTTGACACTTCACTCGTGCCTAACACTCGCCTGCGCACTAGCGGCGCCTTGAGGTGGTTTTGCGGATTAAGGGAGGCAGTCAAAACATAGCACCCGTGTCGTTACTACACCTAAGGCCAAGCAGTTTACCGAGGTTGCAGACACACTGAGCTTTATAGAAACGCATCTTATTTCTACTTAGCCTGGGACAATCAACGTGGGCTTTGGTTGAAAACGAGCGCAGAGAATTCTTCTATCAGGGTGATAGGTTAGTGTCTAAATGTTAATAAATTCTCAAAGCCACCTCAACACCCTATTCGCACGGCCCCTGGTGTGATCATCTGGACCTCCAACGATCCACCCCAGTCAATATTCTTAGCCCTACGAAGGTGTTCTGGTGCATAGGGTAAATCCTGGAGGGTCGGAGCCACAGACCTTGCTGTTCCCCCATCAGTCCCCACAGCGAAACTACTACTTTTGCCGGGCGTTTTATTGCTTTGATCCAAACTACCAAACAACCACTTGAAACCATCCCCATAGCTCCCAGATGGCGCCGTTGTGCGACCCTTCTAGCTGAGCACCAACAGCCAGAGGGGCCAACAAAGAGTGGCATGTGCCTCACGACTCTATAGTAGAAACTGTACGCCGCAAGGATGCTGTATGTTTGAACTTGTACAGGGTCAGGCCTGGGGAAAAAAGCACTGGCAAAGCAACATGACCCGGTGGTAACCGAGTAGTTGCATCAGCAGTAGTGGCTTCCCACGCTTTCACCCCGAAGCGAAGCATAACTGCAGAAGGACGCACCATCCCCTGCCAAACGCTGTTGCTTCGCTGCAGCATGCCATGCTGCATACCCAGCTGAGCCGGGGGTTCCTAAGGCAATTACACGAGTGATAGCAAAAGGCGTGCCACTGTGCGGGCATTCCTGCACTGGGAAAACTGCTGCTGTATCAGTTGGGCGCAGGGGTTTGCTCCTCCAGTAATGCCTGCATATCCTCGTTGAGCTTATCATCGAGTTTCTTTTTATGAAGCTGTGCAAACTGCTCGACGCACGCCAATGCGAAGAGCAGGACAAAAACAACAACAATGTAGGAGAGGGCCGCCGAAATTGTAAGACCTTTTCCTCCCCCTGAGGGGCTGCCAGCCACACCATGCCTTAGTTTGTGCATCTCCTGCGTCAGCAAAGCTTCCAAGTCTTTCGCCGAGCCAAAGTATCGAGAAACGAGGGAAGAAAAAGGCCATATATCAGCGAGGAGTGCGATGAAATGGGCGCGGACACCGTCGTACTGGGACGAAAAGAGAAAGACAAAAAGAGCGGCCTGAAAGGAGGCTTTAACAACGGCTTTACCAAGAACAAGAGCAATAAAGAATTCGTGGAAAGGCATGAGGAAATGGCCGCAGACCAGCCCGCACAGGTCAAACAACATATTCGGCCAGCAGGACAGAAGGAAAACAGAAACAGCTCCGTATTTTTGTACCAAGTCCAGAGTCCATTTCTTCATGCGAGTAACTAAAGACGTATCTCCTCCCGTTACTTCCCCTGCTAGCTCCTCAAACTCCACATCAGACTGATGCGCTTTCGCTGCTGCGTACGAGGCAGCATACGGCGGCAGCTCGCCTAGGGCCGTCCCCAGGCCCCACAGGAGAGCATAAGGAAGTGTTTTATACAGAATTGAAGTAAAGGGAGAACCAGAAACGGCTACTTCTCCATCAGATGGTGGGGCAAGACAATGAAAACGCTGGCCTGGCTTTAGAACCGACTGCCACATGCTGCTCCGAGGGTCGAAGTCCGTGTTTCCGCAGGCCTCTGCAGAGGCACAGATGGAGTATATATGCGGGAAAAGAAAGAGAAGTCCGCTATGCATACCGCTCCCTAACCCTACAGAACTCAGCACTCCCAACCCAACCCACCAAACAACCACTTTAAACCAAACCCACAGCTCCCAGATGGCGCCTTTGTGCGGCCCTTCCAGTTGAGCAGCAACAGACAGAGCTGCTACCGCCACAAACAGCCAAAGAGTGGCCACGTGAGAGGCCACGTACCTCACGGCCGTATGGAAGAAACTGCACGCAGCGAGGGTGCTGTAGGCTAGGGTCTTTACGGGAGCATGCAAGAGGGTCATGCTTTTCCTCCGGTTGTGCTGCTCCCTACGAACCGCCTTCCAGTCCACGCAAAGACCCTTGCGGCAGCTGCATTGTTCAAGCCCCTTCTTCACGCTGGGACAGCTTTCCAGCAAGGGGGGAGGGAAAGAAAAAGCTTTCTCAAACGATTCTGTCGGACTCAAAACCTGTGAACCGAGGGAAATCAGGCCGACCCTCGTCCCCATAGACGGCTCCATAAGCGCAAATGGGGTAGCAGCAACACCTAAGAAACGGATTTACTGCTGGCCCCTCACTGCCTCTGTTGCTGGAAATGACAGCAAACCCCGCAGGGTTCTCACGAGCATTCGGGCTCCCGGCCTAAATCAGTCTGAAACTCCTCGCCCGGAAATGCAAGGAAGCAGAAAAATGATTTAAAGATCAGCAAAAAAAAAATCAGGAAGACGGACCAGAGCTTAGGTGTGCTCAGAGTGGCGACGATCGTGCAGGAGGGATTGGCTGAAGACAACCGGATGAGAACAGAAAAAGCCTAGTCTAAATATAATATCCGCAAATTTCTTAGAGTGCTTGGAATATCTCCTCTTGGCTTACGTTCAAGTCGGGCACAGCACCCATACTGTGTAGAATGCAAATGCAAACATGTACGGAGATCCGAATAGCAGGGAAACAATGCGGCTTCCCACCTCACTCTAAAATACATTTATTGGTCTCTCCTCATTTTCAAAAAAATGATATTGGTAAAAGAAAGCGGGAGGACGGGAGGCCAACCCCAATGCCAGCTTCTGATGTGGCCAGCTAAGCGACAGCCCCCACTGCCCCCAAGCAGAGAAGAAAAGTGCTTAAGGCCAAATTATGTAAATGCATTATTCGTTAATACTTAAAGAATGATATTCCGTTACTTTACATATCAGCCAGCAAAATTCATCTGGGTTCTTTCCTGGGGGGCCCCCCTGTCTTGGGAAGACACATATCGTACCTTGAGGTATATAATACGAAGGGAAAGTCTTCCAACAAACGAAACAGAAAAACCAAAGCTTTGAGGGATTTGATTTTAATTGGCTGTTGCCACATTTGCCGTCCAAGCCCGGAGACACCAAAAAGTTACAGCCAGGGCTGCCTTAAGCTTCACGAATGGGGGGCAACACCCATGGCCTTCTACTAGGAAAAAAGCCGGCGTGCCACAGCTACGATTCCCTGGGAGAGACACGCAAGGGGATAACAGCAGAAAGGGTCCTCATGGGTTCTGGAGGCCCCCCTTTGCTGCCTTCTCAGCACTGCGCAAGGGCCAATCTTCTCCGAGCCGCCACTGCTGCATCTAGGGGGCCCCGAGTCTTACGGCTATGCGTCTGTGGGCCTCCCTCTGCTGCGGCGGATTTTGTGGTGTACGAATCTATTGCTGCTTTTAATGGAGTACCAGTCGCAGTCCTCATAAAGGCTCTTCGGAGGTTTCCCACCTCGACAACCTCCTTTCCGCGTGGTCCTTCTGGGGCGACGGCCGAGGCTTTGGGTGCCCCTGCAGCTGCAGCAAGAACCCTTAGATGGTTAGTGCGATGTTCGGGGGCCCTCACGCACATCTTCTGCCCCGCCTTGGGGGCCCTTGAGAGGCGGACAGAGTCCCGTGTACTGCTGCATCTGCTCTTCGATAGGGCAGGAGCTCATTCTTCTGCTGCTTCAGCCCGCAGCAGAACAAAAGGAACAATAGCAGCAACTCAGCACCAGCAGCCGCAAGGGTCTCCACCACATACGTTTGTCCTAGAAGACATCGAAGCTCTTTCTTTCTGTCAGCAAAGATACCTCTCACGCCTAATGGACGCCGCTGGCGTGGGCTGGATTTTGCTTTGTAGGGCTCCCCACCGTCTGTGCCCTCCGTTAAGGGATCAGAGCTGTTGCCTCCGCTTTCCCCGTCCCTCCGCCCAGGAGCTCGGGGTGTATCTACACCACTTCGCAACCACTGCTGCAGCAACAGCGGCAGAGGCGGCGGCAGCAGCCGCAGCTACTGCTGCACCAGATGCTGCGTATTTTGTTGCCTTAGCGAGGGCAGCAGGCTGTGAGCCGCTTTCTGCTCTGCAGCTTGTCCGTCGAGCTCTCTCGATGAGCTTCCCTCCACTACAGCATCTCTGCCCCGACTCCAACGTACAGCAGCAGTTGGAGTTGGGAGAAGGCGGGCAGGAGGCACAACTGGAGACTTTTGGTGTAGAGACGGGCGTAGGCGCACGTGCCTCTGTTTCTGGAAGCGCTTTTACCGCAGGCAGTTCGACTGTCTCCCTTTCGGGGGTCCTTGTGCGGAAATTGCACCGAATCCTCTCACGCCGGCATGCGGATCCCAAGACGTAATTTAACATTGTCCATCTGCTAAACCCTAGCCATCCAATCCTATAGAAGCTCTACTTTCCCTCTATTTCTCTTTTTGTGTTTTGTCGACAGCAAGCTGGTGCCTCGTATGTCTGTTGTTCGCCAACCCGCGGGATACTTCTGGAACTACAGAGAAGGGAGGCAGCAGTGGAGGGACTGAGGCTTGCGGTGAAGTGCAAATATGCGGTTTTATGGTGGTTTTGTTTGCAGATTGCAGGCGCTTCGGCCTGTTTGGTTCGAAGGACTCTCAGGGGAACACGCAGGAATTTTGGCCCAGCTGGACGTCTTGCTATTGGTAAGGCAGCTGGCTGTGGCCTCAGACCCTCCCTTGTCTTGTAATGTAATCCGCACTCCGATGGCATTTTGGGGCTGCGGATTTGGGGTGCTATTGCTGCTATACGTTCTGCTACTTCTCCAACGCGTTGTGGGCAAGCTGGGGGACAAGGGGATTTGTGGCTCGCTTGTTTTGTTGGAGGAGCATAAAGGCGCTTTCGTGAAGATAGGCGAGTATAGTTTCAAGGCAAGGCGGCTTTCTTTGGCGGGAATTTGTGCGCAGCAACTGCGAAACCGCCTATGTGCTGAGAGAGCCGGCGATGACACCTACCAGGCGGAACTCACCTCTCTGCTGGCTACAAGCGTAAGACTTGTTATTCCTCGCTGTGCCTCTCTATCGCGCGCGTCTTTAGATGTATTTTTGATTATTATTGCCTATTTAGGTACCGACGTCTTGTTTCGATTGGTGCGGTTTTAATTTCCGCTGCGTTTTCTGCTGTCTTAGTCGGCTCAGTTGCGCGAGGGGTTTTTGGCTGCTTGCCTGCCACCCACCCTTGATTTGTTGGGCAGCGACCTCCTCCGCCTACGCGACCAGCACCCACTGAACAAGCTGAAGGAAGCAGAAAGCAAGTTGAGTCCTTTAGAAAGGGAGGCCGATCGGGCTGAAGTTGATGGGCCTGATGCCGCAGAGTCTTCGGTTACTCCATCGAAGCTTCAGTCCCTGGACGGTTTGGCGATCTGCAGCGAACAACTTGAGACCTCCTCTGTGGGTCTTGATGAAGAACGGATAGAGGCAATGGACGGGGGGCCAGCTGACCCCAGCTGCTTTTTTCCCCCACTCTTTGGCCCTGAAGAATGACTGCAAGCATTCCTGCAGTTTCAAGGTATTGTGTAGAATACGTCGGTGTTTATTTTGTTTTCTGTTCAAAACAGACTCCTTGTATACCGTTTCCACGTGTAAAAAAGAAGCATGTTCAGGGGCTGCCTCAGAGAAAGATACAAACGTTGCACATAACCAAAAGACGAATTCAGAGATATCCAAAGAGCAGACTGAATCTTGCAATTCGCCATTTGGGAGAGGACAGAAAGGAATGCGTAATTGGATTCTTATAAACTAACCCGTGTAAAACTAAATGTATAACGCGAAAAGGAAGTAAATGTGTTGTCTGTACACTAGATGAACGTGGGAAAAAGAGCCCTCGTAGTTCACAGGGCACGTACTATGTGGCAGCCCGTAGCCGAGTGTAGGACTGTCAGTGCTGTGGAACGTGAAACCCTACCCCTGTCCCAACAATGGCACCTAACAATTTTCAGGTTTCTTTCACAGTTCTCATCAGGGGAATAGGAGCCGGCTTTGCCGATTGTAAGACCCTTTGAATGATTTGTGCAGCGCGACTTTGCACACGCTGGCCAGTAGCATGTTGATGCACTGTTTCTTAAAATCATATAGAGTGTTTTTTTGCGAGTCCTGCATTGCAATGTTTGCCTGTTACATTTTTCCAAATCACTGCCGTATATGTTTTTTGGGTAGAGCAGATATAAGTAAAAAATTTGTACATTTTAAACCACTGTATTTTGTCGGGCCCAATCTGTGTGGCTATGTGTACTATAACAGACTTGGCCGAATAAGCTTGCTCGCAAATAGTCACGTGCAGACAGTTGTTTTGAGCCACAAGCCTGTTGCACGTAGTGCTTAAGACCAAATCAGAAATGAGTTTTTAGGGTGTATTCTAGCCCTTCCGGTAACCATATAGGTTGCCGAGAGGCTGAGGCGTGTAAGGTAACATATGCCACCTCTCTATCTGACGCACATTGGCTAGCCCCCAGCGACTGCGCCTGCAGTGTCGGAGCAGCGTCACAGTAAAGCTATAGAAAAGTCTTGGTTTGCTGGGACTGTGAGTAGCTTGTTTAGGGTTTTTTGGTTGGGTCTATGTCGACGCTGGTAGGAGGTCTAACTGTGAGCCTAGAGCCAACTTGACCCATCCTGTAACAGCAGTCCAATAGAGTAATGGTCTTGTTTTTCAGGCCAAAGCCCCCTTTAAACAGTAGTGTTCCGCTACTAGCAATCCTATTTGCTGGCGCTTCGCTCTCTGCCACCCTACTATATCTAGGCATAGGTGCCCAAGCATCGATGCCTTCCACTGAAAGATCACCTAAGGTCATTAACTGTTTTAGTGCAATCCAACAATAAAAAAGCAAACAAGCACCACAATTCTGAACACACATATCAGAACGCTACACTCCAGGTAGTTCGCGTCAGGGAAAACAACTATCTCCTCAAAAGCGTATCGACCTATCGAGATTGAAAGCTGAGGCCTAAAACGAGAAACCTAGATTCTACATCATATGGTTTTAATTGATTATGTAGATAGTGGCGTTATTGTTTTAAAGATGAGAAAGACGCACATGGGATCTAGGGAGCAGTGATCAAGACATCCTTTAGTGATAGTGAGCACCCTTGGGGCTGAATAAACGGATATGCATGTTTAAGTTACCACTAAATAAATACATTTTTTGTCATATCATAGTTAATAAAACATTGGTTTTTCTACATTAAGGTGCAGTAAATACGGCTGAAATTGTGAGCTTTGAAGTTCCGAGAATTCCAGGTGACCTTGCCTTGAACGAGGCTTCTCACTGTCTTTTCTACTGGGAAACCTCCCCTCTCCAAGTCGCGAATTAATACTCATAATATTTTGGGTGTTGAACTTGCATTTAAACATGAGGGTTCTGGCTGTTCGTAAGCCGTAGGAATTAAGGAGTTGTTGCTCCTCCACCAAGGTAATTTTTAAACATAATTTCATGTTATTTCCCTGGACGACACAAAGGATGAGCTGCTCTTTTAGCCTGGCTATTTGGATGGGCTTCTTGAATGCACAGGGCCAAGTATGGACTCTTCCGAGGCTCCGCAAGTTTCCTCTTTCTTCTCGCGCCGAGTGACCCCAACTGATATAATTGCCATTTGGCATCTTCAAGCAACAAACGGTCGAGCAAAGTCCTTTTCTGTACAGAGCAGTTCAGCAGCAGAACAACAGCAGAAGCATGGGGAGGTGGGGGAGGAGGGGGCTTCACAGGGGTTACAGAACAAAGCCCAATCCAAGAGTTCAGCCCCCCAGGCTAGCGCTAAACCCCCTGGACAGGATAAAAAAAAAAAAAAAA
>NPHX01000301.1:399932-429462 GCA_002271815.1 Eimeria falciformis
CCCAAGAAACATCCCTCTGCCATAGGACGGCACGGGGGAACTCCCCTAGGTCCCCATACCCATGCTGCTGCTGCTGGAGGCAGCACTCCAGAAGCTGGTAGCAGCGGCTCTGAAGCTCGGGCCGGATCGGATGGGAGCCAGGGGACCTCCCACGTTGACAGAGGCGATCCCGAGGAGGCCGTGAGGGGCGTGTTGGGTGTCCCCACATATGGAATGGGCAACGACGCGGCTGTGGCTTTAGTGCTGCAAACTCTCGCTTTCTGTAGAGACTATCTACTGAGGCCACAAGTGGCTGCTTGTATCGTAAACTTCTTGGGGGTGCAGCTAAAGTGGCTTTGTCAGCGTGGAGTCCCCCCGTGCTTCCCCATAATTACAGGGTCTTTTCAAGCACAAGGGGAAGAAGAAAACACGAACACAAGACACAGCAGCCCTATGGGCCACGACGAAACCTGCTGTTCAAGTTCCTCTTGTAGCTTAAAAGTAAGGAACCTCCCGTTATCTTCCTGCCCTTCCTGCCTTTGCAAACAAAGTGAATTGCCTCTCTTCGCTGCATCCGGGGAGTCTGGCAATACAGATCGATATAGTGAAAAGGAAGAAAGAAAGGAGGTATTGCTGGCTCTCTCTGCTTCTGGGACCCCTAAATTTACTCTTATTTAGGCATTTTTCTCTGAGTCTGTTGCTGCTGCACTCAGCATATGGCCTATCTACCGAGCCACCTCAAGGAAGAGTCAGCATGCCTCTTGCAGCAACTGAGTGGCTGCGACTCACTCAAGCAGCTGCAAAACGTTCAGGGCACTGGCAAGAACATGCCAGCAACCTGGCTTGAACCCTCCCTTGCTGGGAGCGTCTCTTCCGCTGAGGTGTCGCTGCTGCAACAATTTCTACAGCACACGCTTATAAGCCACGCCCATTTCTTTGCTGCTGTGCTGGGCAGCACGCCTTATTCATCTTTGACGCTGCAGAAAAGTGGAAGCGCACCAACAACCTTGGGGCAGTAAGCAAAGGGTGCTGGCTCCAAGGCACCCTGGTAAAGGCACGTTTCCCAGCGTTCCGTCATTCTCCCTGCAGCAGGCACTTCTAGACAAAGTGCGTTGGTTAGGCATTTGGCAAAAAGTCACGCACTTCCCCAGCTGTTGCTGGAAACGGATAGCCAGCCTGCATTGTTATTAGAGCCTCAGGTGTATAACATATATCTATGGAAATATCAAAACGTACACTTAAAACAATATATATATATATATATATATATATATATATATATCTTATATACTATATAAATGCTCACTGTCCAACTAGTTTCTTGGCATGTCCGTTGCCGTCTACTCTGGGAAGAGCACACTACTAGTGATGCAAATGGGTATACAGAAGCTCGATCCCAGATATGTACTGATAATTTTAAAAGATTAATTGCATAGCAAGGCCACCTAACCGACACTCTCTACTGCCTGGTCCAAGTCCATGAGTCAGATGTTCCTCGACTACAGGGATCATCACTCTTGCCCTAGGTGGGGGAAAATGGCAGTTTCGGCCACTCTGGTTAAATCTGCACAGGATATACAAAATGTCTCCCCCAAATACACGCATCCCTCGCACTATGCTTTTGATGCCCCCGCGTCAAATATATCGGAATATACAATTTCCGCTTGATTTGGCTCTGCATTTGGTTTGGCTTTGCATTAGGCTCAGCAGCAAACAGGTTCTAAATGTTGAGGCGGTGCTTGCAGTAGGCGTCGTAGTCGTAGAGCTCGCAATGCACAGGCTTTTTGTTGAACTTGCGATGCGGCAAAATCCGCAGTGCGCGAGTCGCCTCTAAGAATAGATATAACAGAACACACATTGTACATAGGGAGATTTCTATATCTGCAAACTGAACAAAATAAGTGATATCGTGCAGGATCAAAGCACATCAATAGGACCAAAATGAAAACACGGCTGGCATCTTCAAAACGCTAAAAACACAGGACATGGATGTCTAGCGTATGACGTTCAGAACTTAGCTTGTTCTCGTTATACGCTTTTAGGGTTTAGGGTAAATATTCAAAACAAAGCCTTTCTGCTTACGAACTTCAATCGGGGAGCATGAATCGTCGACAAAGGGAGAGGTTTTGCTTACCTTCGGGGAGCCTAAAGAGGGTGAAGACCCTAACTTCTTTGGTAGCTTCGACGATGTGTATCCGCACTTCCCGCACTTGACCGTACTTCCGGCATTGGTCAAATATCTGCGATCCCAACGAATAGGCAAATGAAGAAACACTATATTCTAAAAACTCATCTCTCCTGTCGTGCTGCTCTCTTAGAACCTCTAGCACGCGGGGAAGTAAATAATATGCAAGAATGTTTGAGACATAACGAATGCGTAAGGCAATCGAGGAGCGCAATCTCTTTATCCCCACACACGCGACGATGCTTATTGCTTTGGCGCACACTGGGCAGGTTTTACTCGGCTGCACAGGGCGTGCAAACGTCAAAAAGAAGCAGAAGCACCAAGCTTACCTCCTCTTTCAACTGGTCATCCACCTCGTGGGCCTGCACCAGGTTCTTAAGAACTATCAAGGAAGAGGGCCGCTGACCGTTCTGCCTGTCTACCATCACGCTTAGCCGCTTATCTGCATCCACATATGCGTTATGTATAATGTTAAATTTACAGGCAGCGACAAACATGCGACAGAATGCAGGAATACGACATAACACAAATTTAGGTCAATTGGTACGTGAGGGCATCCCCATACTAAGCACGGCAGCTGCTTACGTTCGTGCTGATAAACGTATATATGTCTAAACATGCAAATCGATGTTTCGGCACCTGGTAAAAACTGAAACACCGATAATGCTTTTTACAAGCCCCTAAAAGGCAGAGGAAAGGCGCCAAGCTTCCATGCAAAAAGTAGAGGCAAACTAACCATCAACAAGAAAACCATCCATGGTGGCAACTGCTTGTGCCGCATGGTCTTTCTGGTAGTAGTGAACGAGCGCCTCCCGGAGGTGAGGAACAAGATTAACAGCCATGATGGGCCCAAACACATCCATTATTTGCTGATTTACAAAATACAACAAACAACAAGAGCAGCATGTTTTACAAAACAACTTAAGCAAGGCACCAATGACCATGAAAAAGTGAACAGCACTGAAAGCGAGAAGGACAAGAGGAATTAGCCAATGGCAACGACTTTGTTTGAAGAGCAGAAAGACCAAACAGCCTAAGGTACGGCCGCCTCAAGGGGTTCGGATCTAGGAGGGACCAGAGCCACAGAAAACGCTGTTTGCGGTGGTGTCTAAGGCTTGGAGTGTCAAGACATTTTTGTTTAACGAGCTACAGGTGATCAGGTGGCATAAGCATGTGGAATGAAAGGTACCTAGGATACAGCTAGAAGAAACAAAGGTGATTTCCACCCAAAGCCATATATAACTTATGGTCACTGTCATTATGAACTGCAAAACGCCTCCTGCCTACCTTGACGTCGTCCTCCGCAAAAGATTCGGGGAGATTGGCAACCCGCACCACGCGGCCGTGGCTGACGATATCTTCTGGCTTGGACACCTTATTAGGTTCTGCAGCAGCAAGCGATAAACTGTGCCTAGCAATACACCTTACTGAATTGTTTTACCTTGCTGCCACAGTAGACGAACTATCAGAGAGTGATGGCGATGCTAGTGGCTTGCAACACTTGGCTCGACAGCAACCTAACTCTGGACCACAAGTGAATGAAGCTACCATATAAGCAGCAGCAGCATGCAATACTCACCATCTACATCCTTGTGGAAAGGGACAGTCCCAAAGAGGCCTTTAACCTCTGCCTGTAGCGCATCAAACAAAACGTCTTGACACCTCAAGCACTAAATACCAACCCTAAACAGTATTTAGTGTGGCTCTGCTCCCTGAACGTTACGCCCTAGACCCTGAAACATCGAAGCAACTTTACCGTGGGCTGCTTAGTTCTTCTGATCTTCAAAGCTAATTCTTTGCTATTAGCTAGTTCCTCTTTTTTCTCTCTCTCTGCTGTCCGCTCCTCGATAGTCATTGGAGCTTTAACTACCAACTCGTGACCCTTAAAGGGGAACCCGTTCATTGCCTTCCGTGCCATTTCCTGTCAGACAAGACAAAAAAAAAGTGTTTTCTCTTCAGAATGTGAATGTATATACTATGAAGGCGCGTACTAAGCACTAAGTATTTATAGACAGGAGCATCGATAATCTACCAAACGATATGCGCATCAAAAAACACAACAGAAGAAAACGTTCTCACACGCCAGCCAAGGTCTCAGCAAGAATACTAATGCGGCCCGCACGCATCAGCAACAAAAAAGAGTAGCGACCGGGAAAGAGAGCAAGAGGAATCGCCGGAAAAGACGCGAAAAAGACCAGCCGGAGCAAGGGTCTGTAAGCAGTTACACAGGTCTACTCTTAGCTCTGCAGCGCACCGCATATTCCTCTTTCGTGTATTCTACAAAGCAGAACCCTTTGGCCTTGTTATTGTCTTCGTGCCTTGGCAACTCTATATTTTTGATATCTCCAAAGGGAGCGAAGACAAGCCTGAGCTCGCTTTCTTGTGCGTCCCCACCCAGGCCGCGGATGTAGACAGTGCATTTATTCCTCTGCTCCTGCAGCTGTTTGTTGTCGAAGTTGTGCAACACCTGACGAGTGCCCTCGGTATGAGCGCGGGTTCCCTGGGGAGACAGGTAAACAGGCACTCAGGAAGAAGCAAATGCTGCTGCGTCTAATGCAGCTAAACGGTCTGTCTTTCTCTTACGCAGATACGCAGAGAGACAATAAGATACACATCACAAGCGAACGACGGTGGGAGGCAGACTCACAACAAATTCGTCGTTTCTGTTACCCTCTCGCCGTCTCTTCAACTACGTCAACAACGCACGCATCAGCAACATAAGAAATACGCAGTGAAAGGAAAAGAGCACAAGAGAAAACACAAAAAATGGCAGTAAGATGCAACAAGCACCTGAAACAAGACACTGTAGAAACAAACTATTGCTGCAGATGGGGGCGCAAGAGCTACGTACCTTTGCATCTGCGGAATTGGAACGAGATCGCGAGCGACTCCTCGATCTACTGCGGGAATCATAGCGGCCCCTTTCCCGCGTGCTGGAAACAATGAAAAAAGACAAATGACGCAATCGGATGTCAAACAAAGCGGAATGAAGAGCACAAGACGAACACCGCCAACTCCAGAGGACGACCAACAGGAACGGGAAACAAGCAACAAACGCAAACGCCACATCGAGTTTAAGTGAAGATAACTCTACGGTTAAGAACTATGGCTGAGCGTTTTACTCTCTGTAATCGTCGCGCGCCATCTTTACAGCACAGATTCAAAATTCACTCCCTGTAACTTTTCTTTTGCCCTCCTACTCCGGCTGCGGAAGCAACCAAGATGTTCGGCTGTTGCTGCTGGCTCTGGCCAGCCCTTCTTCTCAAACAAAATCAGAAGTGATGGGAACGGGCGGAAGAGATGAAGAGGAACGGAAAGAAAGAAGGGCACGGATATTTTGGCTGTTCTCTGTCCTTTGGTCAAGGCCACGGCTCAGGCGGATCCCTGGGATCCACCCAGATGAGCCCGCCACCTTCTTCTCAATTGGCTTCACTGAGATGCTCTAGAAATAAAGTGTAAGAGATGGCAGTTAATCGATATGTCTTTCCTTTGGGCCACTAGTCCCTTCTCAACTTGCCAAATGCACAGAGTCCTGCTGAACCACTACAAAAAAATATGAAACATCTAAAATGCAACTGAAAGCGCATTGACCCCAATAGGCTCTTCTCAGAGGTGCTCTGGAAGCCCCTTTGGGCCTTTCCCCACCCTTGAAGCTGCCTGTATAGGACAGAGCCTAAAAACGCCGTGCTCTTAGTGGCCATCAATATTTCTTGTTTTTGTCTTTTTAGGCCATATGCAAGCTCAATCGCATAGAGCAATCATCTAGCTTAGTGAGTTTTCATAGACTGCCCGTTTCAACTGACCCTACATCGAGTTGACTAGGGTTGTTAGAGCAGCGTCCTGCTGTGGGCTCCTTGACTGTTATGTTTCCCTTCATCAGTATTAGTTAATAAAACGCAATCCGTTTTAGGATTGTCTCGCCAGAAAAGCTATACATGACTAAGTTTCTCCTCCCCTGTGTTGTAGTCATGTTAACTTACAAAACCGAGTGTTAGTGATACGCAGCTACCAAAACCGTAGAGATCAGTCCCTCTGCATAATGTATATACGTTTTTTGCACTTTTGGACTGGGCAGTACTAGCTAGCCGCAGCTAGCCAAAGGCTGCTGGAGTGAGAGGAAGGCAACCACCCAGCAACCCCATAGACTAAAGGCCATAGGCTGATGCTACTATTGAGGCTCAACTATGGCAAAGAACGGACCAACGAGAAAATCAAAGAACCAGAAACTACTCTGCTTAAAGTGTCACGAAATGGCGTATTATATTTTATTGTGGTCTTCAGCTGTCCATCGTCTTCGGCAATACAAAACTACTCCTGCATATGGCACGAGTTAGAAGGTTACAGTGAATACCCTCTATGCATACCGACATACAACTACGCGTAAGAGTATTCGGATACATCTACACTTCGATGTGGGGATTGTTAAGATGTCTATGTAAAATATAATCATATGTTGGACTGTCTTCCTCACCTCCACTAATTCAGTCGTTTCGCACCCAAGTCCTGTAGTGCACAGAAGCAAGAAGTGTTACATCTAATGACGCATCACAGCCTAAGCAGAATGAGCAAGGATAGCATCACCAGGGATAGCAGAAATAGCAGCAGCTTCAACACCAGAATCTTAACAGTTAGTAGTGACTTACCCTTGGGGCGGTCCTGTCGGTGGTGGGGCTCTGGTATTGTGGGCCCCCAATGTGTCTTCTGGCGTATCGGTAGAAATAGATGAGGCTACATCTGCCTGGTAGAAGAACAAACACAAACACGCAACGAACAGCACCTGCTCTTGGCAGCTGTTACTGATGGTGTGCTTATAGTGCTCGTGCTGCTACAAGTTGCTTATGCTAAAACCATTGCTAGCAGCAGCAACAGCACCCAACAGCTACAGAAGCAGCAGCAACAACAACTGCAAGCGGTGTACGTGTTTTACTTGGACTGCCACCTCAGCAAATTTCAACCCAAAGTTCCTTTGCTCTACTTTTCTGCAGAACGTCCAGAGAAAACCCCAATTTCCTAAGTCCTAAACCAAAAGGGCTCTTGACACACACGATTGTGTTTTGGGAAAGCAGCAAGCGGAGTTAGGGTTTAGGAGCTGGGCAGGAGCGGACTGGTGCTGCGCAGACAGTAGAGTTTTTAAGCAGCGGAAAAACACGAAAGATTAAACTGTAGGGGTTACGGATGGAAACAGCACTTGTCAATTGCAGAGAGATGATCGCGGCGCCACTTGTGTTGTTCTTGCTTTCGCTTTTGTTCTTGGAGCAAAAGTTGTTCAGTTACCTGCGCTGCGGCTCAGCAAAAATCCGTACACTAAGTGTGTCTTAGCCGTCCTAAAAGAGACAGCTGGTGCTGATGCTGAGCTCTATCTGTAGGCCCAGTGTCTCCAATAAACGGAGAGACGAGTTTTTATCAGTGTTTACGCTTTTGTGGTTAAGGGCCAGCATACTTAGCTCGGCTTGTAGCTGCTCATTCAACTGCATTTGCTTTCTTAACTGCCTAAACCCGCACGCAGGCGCCCCTCAACTGTTCTGTACAAACCCATTAACTAAATACCACAAACCTCAAGCCATATGAAATAGTAAGAGCAAACAGAGAGAGGCAGGAGGTGCGTGTGCTCTTTTGTTCAGAAGACAGCCCGCTGTATGATGTGGGGGTGCCTCGCAGAGGGTTTAGAACGCTGCAGGTCTGAGGGTTCACGAGAACTCTTACGTGTGCGTTTCCTCCTTTTCCGCTGCCATGTCGCTGGCAAATATTTGCAGCTGCTCCATCTGCTCCCTGTGCGGAATTCGAGCTCAGCAGCAAAAGAAATTCTCTTGTGATTGATGATGCAAGAGCCTTCTTGCTTTAAGGCCTTGTCGGGGGCTGGCCTTACGCCGGGTGTACAGACAGCCCAATATTGGGCAACTGGAATTAAGGCTGGATATTTCTGCAGCTGGAATCAAGGCTGGATATTTCTGCAGTCGCCTACCTCATCCGTTCCATTGAGCAGCGTGCTGCCTCTGCCTAAACGAAGCAAAGACAACTACGAATTAGGGGCGCATACGCTGCAGCAGCCGCAACATCAGCCGCAGCAGCAACAGCAACAGCAGCAGCAGCAAAATCACCTGCTGCAGCAGGAGTAGATCGGACAAGGATGGGTCTGACTAACTTGTGCTTGAGACACTTCATACTTGCCTTGCCAATCCTGAGGCGCTCCGCAATGAAATCTACAAAGCCCAAACTCTCAGCAGCAGCGTGCCATTTGGCCAGGTGAATATATTAGCACCAGTAGCAGCAGCAGCAACAACAACAGCAACAGCACAGGCAGCAAGGGCAGCGCAGTATGCATCATCAGCGGCACACTACCTTGACAGTCTGTTGATGATTTTCAATAATTTTTCTCCACTCTTCGTGTTCGCTTTGCAGCTCCTGAATTTTTACTCGAAAGGCCTGTTTCACCTCGCTAACCCTCTCCCTAGCCTGCACAAACCCTAAATCCTAAACCCTAAACTCTAAGGAGAGGCTATTTAGAGTCGTTTGCCCCATCTTTCCGCGTCGCTTGTTGAAAATCGTAAACTTTAAACTCTGAGGGTTTCTCGTGAAAACTGCTTGCCTCAGCAAGTTCCTCCGTAAGATTTCGCTGCAAGTCCCCTGAAAAAATCAGGTCCACATAGGTCATGTGTTGATGCTGCACCTAGAGTCTTTTGCTAGTGTTGCTGGGACCGCTACAGCTACAGACAGACAAACGGGGTACTGCACGAGAGGCGTACCCATGCCCTTGATGTTATGTCTAAACACTTGCGTCTGCTGCTCCGCACGCTGCCTCTCGCATTCAAGCAGCCCAGCCTGCGGCGCAATGTAGAGCCGAACATAACCCTAGCTAGCCACTGCTAACCATCGGTAGCTAGCCACCTGGCAGAACAAGCCTGAGACCCTAAGGTCTCTGCCCCCTCAACCCAAAGCTCCTCCTGTCGCTTTGCCTTTAGGTGGCACACGTTGCTGCTGCTAGCAGACCCAGCTGCATCCTACCTCAGCCCTTGCATTGCTAAGTTCGCTTTTAGCCTCTTCAAGCTTCCCACGGAGCCTGGCAATCGTCCGACTCTGAAGAAAAGGCAGCAGACGGATGTGCTGCTGATTCGGTTATAGTACGAGAAGCAGCAACGGCAAAGACACGAGCGCCAGCATCCGCAGCAAGTAAAACGCCAGCAACACAAAATATGCTCACCAAATTTTTCTTGTCGGCTTCAAGCCGCTTCGACGCTTCCCGCTCTTCCAACAGTTTTTGCTCAACCTAACATTCGGGCAATCTCTAAACCCTAAACCCTAAACTCTAAGTCTTAAACCCTAAACCCTAAACAGGCGGAGCAAGTGGAGACAGAAACAACCGGAAGAACGAATGTGTTGGGGGTTTAGGGTTTAGAGTCACCTCCGCCATCTGGTTGGACATAAGCCGACGCTCCTTTAAGTCGTGAACCACACGATGTGCGAGAGTCTGAAGCAGGAAAATGAGCAGCAACAGCTGCAGCTGATTAAGCAGCAGCAGCAGCACCAGTGGATTGAACAACAGCAGCAGAAGCTGCCAATAGTACTACAAAATGAGTCGCACTTTTACAGACAGGCGGGAAGGCCTACTGAAGCGCGGTCTCTGTGCTCCACGTATTTCTGTTGGGCCTCTCTGGTTGCTGCCTCTTGCTGCCTCAGGCGTTGGCGCGTCTTTTCGCATTCAGCCTAAAGGCAGACAGCAGCCCTGCGAATTTCAGTGTGTATCCTCCTCCTGTTAGACATCCTTGCGAACAGTTTTAGCGCGGTGTACATACAGCTATGGACCTCCGACCCCCTGCAGAATACTCTTTTAGGCAGGACGACGGGCATGTCTCTCTCTACCTCCCCCTCTTTCCCTAGATATATGCACACGTGTATATACAGGTCCTTATCAGCACACTGAGTCCTGCACTTTTGTTGCCAACCAGTGCCTAGGACATCAGGCCTTGGCGCTTGGGCTTGCCTCTATCTCATGTAGCTTGGCAAACAGCCACTCCTGCGTTGCTGCAGCAGGGTCCCTCTCAGCAGCAGCCTCTTCTGCAGGTGATGCAGCACAGCCGGAAGCAGATCTGGCCCTCTTGCACTTTATCTTGCTTGTTTTCTTACTCTCTCATTCTCTGTTCCTCTCTATATACACATATCTATCTCCATTCCTCTGTATGTGGGTATATTTTTTGTGCTCAAGGAGGCATTAGGGGTTTACTTTAGAAACACTCGCTCTAAAACGGTTTTTCCGTAACGAATTCCGCATATATACATTATACTTATTATAATAAATGTACAAATATGCATTCTATAGACTAGTTTGCTGCACGCCACTAAGAAACAATGTCAGGTGTAACGAGTATACAGTACGTGTGTGTCCTTCAGTGCATATGTTCATCCAGTCGGTGTTTTGTCGTATGCTCTCATATTTCCGTGTGCGGGTCCCCGCAGCTGCTATTACAAGTTTGCATGCCTGAGTGCTAGAGCAGTCTGAGGGCAGATAATCTTGATGCTTTGGGCTAGTGCTTGTTGTACCGAGGGTTGCCTTCTCCTCTTGTGCTGGGGCGTTCCCAGAGAGGCCCCCTGAGATCCCTAAAAAGGTCGGCTCCTTTCTTGCGTCGCAGGTACCATTCAAAACTTGAAAAATGGCTTTTCGAAGACAGGAAATGAGGGGATCTCCCGTGTCGACTGCCTCCCCACTAGCTTGTGGGTCGCAGCCTGGCAAGTGACTCACGTGCTCCCCTAGGACTTGCTGCATCTTTGTGACAAAGCAACTGAAATAAAATCATTAATGAATAAATGTTTACTTAAATCAAAATAACCTGTTTTAGAGAGCAAAAAGGAGGCGTCAGGGCGAAGAGGAAGAGGAGAGGCAGAGAACCCAGCCAGCACAACAAAAGCCAACACGTTGATGTTTACTACGCTTCATCATTTGATAACATCTACAATAATAGCTCATTTTTGCAAGCTTTTTTGCTTTTAGCTGTTTTTATGTTAGTTGACTTCGGCTATGTGGTTTGTGGTGCTTTGTAATGCCGCTCCCTCCAGGAAGGATCTAGCCTGTCTTACGTTGTAACATCCAAGTTCCTGCCTTATAGAGGAGCAGCTTTTCATGGGCCAAGGCCATAATACACTAGGAAGTGCCATTGAACAATATTTTAGAGAGAGGAACGTCAGAAAAGGCGTTCCCCAGGAGCTGGAATGTAGAAATCACATGATCAAATATAAATAATCGATGGCCCAGTCTGTCAACCACTTTACACGGAAGAGCATAATCGTTTGAAGTGTCCTGTCGAAGGTAATGAACGCTTTTGGACAACAGCTGTTATGACAAACGAACCAGCGGGCCAGCTCCTTTAAGTTAAGTGGCCTCTGAATCAACAGGTACCTCATCTTCCTACAAAGAGGAAAGTAGGTTTGTTTCCAGTGGGCTGGTGAAGCACACGCACTAGAGCAAAACTTCTGGAGTACACACCGGGAGTTAAGCCTGGGTATCTATAAAAAATTATTTTTTAGTCCAAGAGTCGCAGGCTGCTCCAAAGAATAGATTGAGTTGGTGCTTGGCTGCTCTGCAAATGGAATGTCAGAAGACCCAGACCCAGAGCCGGAATGGTGGGAAACTGGTGCCGCTTGCAAACCGCCATGCCGTGGAAACTGGTGCCGCATCTTTCTTTATTACCCCTAACGCGATGAGCCTCCTCCAGACCTCCAGAAGCACGTCCCCAGGAGAGGGACCCGGCAGCGCTGCAGCTGACGTTGGCGGATTCGATTTTCCAGGAGCTGTCTGATTACCAGAACAACCAAAAGGGGCATAATAGATACTTCTGCTACGCCACCAAACGCGGAAAATGAATCGCGTAGAAAACACCTGTGGGCATGGGTACAATTGCGATTTCTTCCAAATCAGCTGCCGCCGGCTGTTGAGGCTGTCGTGGTTGTACCCTTGATACTGTGCTTTTTGGAAACCTCTAGAAGACGGTTGCACTCCTTGCTCAGTTGCCTGGTGAGAGGTGGCCTGCGCTCGCTGGTCTGAGTGAGTGACGTCACAACAAACATGCCGTAGCACTAAGTGGGCACTTCTTAATGGGAAGAGGCTTGGCACGAATGCCTCCCTGGAAGGACGAAGTGCTGACATTAGCAGATGCTGACGCTTGTAATCCTTGACAAATTCGAGGTCGTTTCTTAATTGTAAGTGGCGCCTTAGGCACAGAGGGATTTTATCCTCCCGCACTCGAATTGCCCCCTGTTGTGCTTGACTCCTATTGCTCTACGTTTGCAAGTGGCACTGGCGTATCATTTTGCTTGGATGTTTGAGGATGATGGAGAACTTAGTTCCTCCACGCTGTCGCTAGTCAGAAACCTCTTGAAATCGGAGGTGTCCTCATCCGAGAGCCTCCAAATCGCGATGCGTGGCTCTGCACTCTGGACTGGGCAACTGCCCAGCTGACCATTAGTGCGACATGCGTCACAAGAGATCGCAACGCTAGCAAGAATGCTGGTAAGTTCTTTGTAAGGGAGGGCGGCCTGCTTTTGGAGAGGTATGCAATCCTTCTTTTCATCTTATTTAAAGAAAGGGCGCGGACGGCGGCGACATATACTGATTCATCGTTGACGTACTACCGGGACGATAGCGCCATGGAGCTACGAAGTTGCACGTTCGGTGGCGTTGAGGACGAGCTATTTCACCAACAAGTGGGTCCATTGTTCAAAGTCTAGTTCTGCCGTTTTTTGACAATACAAGGAAATGTTTCTTGTTGCATCAAAAACCTTTCAAATGGTTTGTCTACAGAGGGGTAGTCCATTAGTGGTCCATTGGACCAGATGGAGGGAGAGACGTGGGCGAATGGGTCTCAAAATACGAATGCTCCAAACGTTATTGCTGCAATAAAATGAATAGAGGGGCCGTCAAATAAAGATTAGGGGACGCAGAGGCCACCCTTTGTACAGCATCGATGATTTTCTCACACCTTCCACCTTTTCTCTCCCTCCCACTCAGCACCATTTTGTATAGCTGTGCTATTTCGCCAATGTTCTCCTTT
Source organism: Eimeria falciformis (assembly GCA_002271815.1). Classification (NCBI taxonomy): domain Eukaryota; phylum Apicomplexa; class Conoidasida; order Eucoccidiorida; family Eimeriidae; genus Eimeria; species Eimeria falciformis. The sequence goes on from NPHX01000301.1 coordinate 413,136, forward strand.
TAAATATAACCAGTGAATTTACTTTCTGCTTTCCTATCAAAAAAGAAATGTATTGTGAAAACCTCTTAAGTCAAGATATATGAGGATTTGATAAGGCATGCGTTTGTTGATTCAAATTCCCCAACGGCTGCAGCTGTACATTCTCGGAGCTGGCTGAGCAAATGTTGGAACTTCTCTGCAAAGTGTTTCACTGGCGCTTTCAGAGTATTGCTAGGTGGGTTTAGTGTGAGATCCCAGGTGACCCCACTGGCCTTGATGATGGCGCGTGGTGTGTGGGGAGTGCTGAAGCGTTTGCCTCTCCCACACCAGCAGCCCGCCTCTAGACATATCTGGCTGGTTCAGCTGTCCACATCGTGGGTAGCCTTTAAGTTGCCCCTACTAGTTGCTCACCACTAACACTCAGCCCTATACGATACCTAAATCCGTTGTCTACGAAAGCTTCTCCTGTGTTGTGGCAGTGCAGCTAAGCAACGTTATGTGCTACTTCTTGTTTTATAGTATCAATGGTATTTATAATTGCTTACACTTTGTTGGTCCTTATACATTTGAACCCCGCTGTTCGGGTATAAAGGGTGAGAGACTTCTGTGGTCGTAAGAGAACAAGGAGAGATAAATTGGTTAACGAGTACGTGGAACTTTCTCGTTGGTTCCGTCCCTCTCTATGGCCTGAAGCTTAAAAGAACTTGGCTCTGTTGGACACGTATTTTCTCATAAACCTATTTATACTCTCCGTTGCGTCTAGAGAAGCAGGTATTAAATACTGCCGTTGCAGTCAGCCATCTTGCGGCTCCCTCTTGCACTTCGTTGTCGCCATAAGGCATCGCTGGGATCGATCGATCCCACGGAATGCACGGCAACGACACTTTGCTGTCTGCCCCCCACTGGGGTGTCTCGACATTCAAAAGGGGACGGCCTCTGGCATCAGCCTTCCCACTCTTTTTTCTCACAACATAGACAAACTTCCTCCTGTTGGAATTCTTAGCACGACTTTTCGGGGGACAGACTCTCAAGGAGACATTTAGTCGATTCCCTATGCAGCCCATACAGAAAGGCGCATGCAGCTCTCTGGGATTCGCCATCCCCAGAACGGCTAAGGCAGTTCTTGCTGCAACAACACGTGCTGCTGAAACAGCTCGTGCTGCTGCAGCAGTAACTAGTGCTGCAGCAGCACTAGAAGCTGCAGCAAATGCCACTTAGATCAGTTTCTGGAGTCTCTTTCCGTTTCGGATGTGTGGGTTGGGTGGTGTTCCTGGGGGAAGGCGAACAAGAGACATAAACACCTCCCTCCAGCGGCGAAGCAGCAGCTGCTGCTGCTCTTCCTCTACCCTGTATAGTTCAATCAAAGCCTTTCCCTGCTGCAGCAGCTCCCGCTGCTTTACAGCTTGCTGCTGTAGCTCCTCTTGCTGCTGCTGCTGCTGCTGCTGCTGCTGCAGCAGCCTCTTGGTGGTGAGTGCGTCTCTCTCTAGATAGCTCAGGCGACAACTGAGATGCGCGGACTTGGCCTTGAAAATGTGAGCAGAAAGTGTCCCTAAAAATACAAACAAACCCTCATAGCTCTGGGAGAAAGAAATAGTTTTTTTCTCAATTGCTGCTGTCTCCCCTCCGGTGTCTCTGTCCCTTTCGGCCTCTAAAAGAGCGGCAACGCCACGCAGCTGCCAGTCAAATCGCAGCTCGCTTCGATCCACCACATCCTCCTGGTAACTGCTGCTGCTGCTGCTGCTGCTGCCTGCAGCAGGAGGTCCCACCGCAGGCTCGACCACCGTGAACGCATCCTCGGCAGCAGCACGTTGCCGCTGCTGCTGCTGCTGCATCTCCTCCCCAACCGGCAACCGCTTCTTCGACGGACTACCCTGTGCATCGCTGCAGCTGCTGTTGCCCTTGCTGCTGCTGCAGCTGGTGCTGCTGCTGTTGCTGCTGCTGCAGTTAGTTGTAGGAAGGCCCTTGGTAGGGACTCTCTTCAGAATAAAATGTTGTCCGCCTTTGAATGCAAGTTCTCGCTCTGCTGCTGCCCTGCTGCTGCTTACTGCATGCACTGTGGCCAAGAGAGATAACAGCGTGCGACTTTGCGCCTCGATTTCCCCCAACGTGGAAATCCGGCTGTCCAACGTGGGCAGCGAAAAACGCTCCCCATGCGTTGTGTAGCAACGCTCCAACTCCGACAAAGAGGGAGGCTTGTTGCTCACCTGCAGCAAAAGGAGACGCCACCAACACCGCAAGGAGAGAGCACCACCACCATAAGGAGCCAGCAACACCAACGTAAGGAGACAACAGCAACACCATAAGGAGCCAGCAGCACCAACATAAGGAGACGGCAACATCAACATAAGGAGACAGCAACACCAACATAACGAGACAGCAACACCAACATAAGCAAACAGCAGCACTAACAAATGCACACAGCACCAACAGCAGCACCGTTGCAAGACTGGGCGCAGGACGCTCCTCAGCAGCAGCACCAGAAACAGCAGCTAGCTCCAACGGCAGCAGTAGAAGCAGCAGTAGCAGCAGCAGCAAACCTTGTCAAGGGACACGCGAAGCAGGAAGTCCTCGTCGTCGCAACTGCAATGGATCGAAAGGAGGCACAAATTCAGCGGAACGGCAGGCTGCACTGAGGGGGAAGAAGGCCAGGGGCGCTCCCACTCTATGTCATCCTCTCCTGCTGCTGCTGCTGCTGCTGTTGTGGCAACTGCTGCTGCTGCTGCTGGTGCTGCTGCTGCAGGCCTATCATGGTGGAGCTCTGCTGCAGCGGCAGCAAGTGAATTTGGCGCAGAAGAAAACAATTGTTCTGCTGCAGACACTGCAGTAGCATCAGCTGCTGCCCCTGGGTCGACCCCTACAGCCGTCGCTCCTGCTGCTGCTGCTGCTGCTGCTGCTGCTAGGTTTCCTTTGCTGCCGTTCTGGGCGCTGCTGCTGCTGCATGCCTCAGCAAACTGCGACTCGTCGTCCGCCTGGGTTTCTTCAGGTGCTCCAGCAGCAGCAGCGCAGCAGCAGCTGCTGCTGCTGTCGTTTCTGCTGCTGCTATTACTGGCAGGGCCAGTGGCACTGGTCGAAACAGTTGAATCGCAACACTGCTGCTGCTCTTGTTGTTGCTGCAGTTGCTGCTGCTGGTAATCTGTGGCCTGGCGTTTGCTGGCAGCAACTTGCTGCATCGTCATAAGGCCAATCCACGGAGCGCAGCGGAAGTGCTGCCTCCTGCTGCGCTGCTGCAGCAGCTGCTGGTGGTGTTTCTGCTGCTGCTGCTGCTGCTGCTGCTGCTGTGCAACATACAAAGGCTGTTGGTTAGGGTTGATACGTCCGTAGAGGAGGCCCAGACAGAGACAGACAGAATGCCCCATTTCAAACCGGACGGAACTGCTGCCCCCTGCGGCGCATCCTCGCAGACACCTGAGTTGTCTCCTGTAGCAAGAGCAGCAGCACCAGCAGCAAGAGCAGCAGGAGCAAGAGCAGCAGCACCAGCAGCATGAGCAGCAGGAGCAAGAGCAGAAGCACTCACCATGTTCCTGACCGTCTGGCATGGCCTTGCCATGAGGCTTTTTCTGTTGTTTTTGTTTTCCCCTAGGTGTCTCTATTTCTGTCTCCTCGATGGCGAGTCTCTTTTGTGCGGGGTCTAGAGCCCGAATTGCTGCATTGTCTGCTAGTCGATGCAGAAGCAGATTAGCAGCAAGGAGATGTGCTGCAGCAGCAGGATTTTGGTGTGTGACGGCGATGTCGATCAGCAGCCAAGGAGACAGCAGAGGCGGCAGGGGAGCAAAAAGATGCGTTGGGTTGTGCAGCAGGTCCAGAGGGACTGGCAGCAGCAGCTGCAGAAGTTTCTCCCGTGTCAGTACGAGAGACTTCATCATCAACATCCACTGCCCAGAGAATCCGTTCAACAAGCCGCTAAGGCGCTGCTGCTCTTTCCGCTGCTGCAGCAAGGCCTCCTGCTGCTGCTGCTGCTGCTGCTGGTCCGGCAGCAGGCCCACTGCAGCAGCAGTTAGAGGGTCGTCGAGGAGACTCAGGCTGAGTGCTGCTGCTGCGTTTTCCCCTCTTCTCTGCCGCACTAGAGGCGGAGTCCTCGCTAGCACAACTCTCTTTCCCCCCCGGTAATAATAGTCAAGGCCGTGCCTCCCTGCTGACTTTGTCGGCGTCTTGCCAGCAGCACCCCCTAAACCGTCTCCACCCTCGCTGCTGTCTCCTTCGTCTCCACAAGCTGCTGCAGCCAGAAGCGCAACTGCTGCTGCTGCACGCCGCTTACGGCCCCCTGCTGCTGCTGCTGCTGCTGCGGCTGCGGCTGCTGCTGCTGCCTCCTCACGGGAACGCTTCCGCTGAGCGGCCTCCTCCTCCTCCCGCTGGTACGCATCCCAGTCCCACCCTGAAAACACACAAACCCTAATCTCTAGACCCTTAATCTTAAACCCTAAACCCTGAACCCTAAACCCTAAACCCTACTTGCCTGGGGGCATTGTGGTGTAGCTCTGAATGATCGTGTCAGCGGAAACCTGCAGCGCAGCAAAACGATCCGACGGCGAGGTAGCGATACACCTGAAACAGCAGCAGCACGAGCTGCTGCTGCACTTCCGCTTCCTTGTGCAGCAGAAGAGGAGGAGAAGACAGCAGCAAGTGTGAGCCAAAAAGAGACAGGAGGGAGACGGACTGCCAGGAAGAGACAGCCGGAAACAGAGGGAGGGAAAGAGCAAGAGACAAGGACACCCACAGAATACAAATGTTTAACAATTGCGTGCGTCGGCTTAATGTGCTCCCTCGCAATCGTATCCAGCAACTGACTCTCCAACGCCTCCGGCCGCGCGTGCTTCATATCTGAGCACAAACCAACTCCTGCTGCTGCTGCTGCAGCTGCTGCAGCAGCTGCTGCTGCTAGCACTGCTCCAAAAGCTATTGCTGCTGCTGCTGCTGCAGTTGCTACAATTGTTCCTACTATCCTGCTGCAACAGAGGCTGCTGCTACAATGTTGCTCAAACGGCTCCTACTGCAACAGCAGCTCCTGCTGCTGTGCTTCGTGCTGCTGCTCCTGCTGCTGCTGTTGCTGCTGTTGCTGCTTACCTCGATATTTTTCTCGGAGTTCCAGAATCTTTTTCGCTCTGGCGAGGGCATTTAACGCCTTAAGCGACGAGCCGCCAGATTTTTCAAGGCGTCCTTGCTGCGACCCGGCTGGGAAGGGCTGAACACAAAACCCAAACCCTAAACCCTAAACCCTAAACCCTAAACCACAAACCCTAAATCCTAAAGAAAAAACCGCCCAGCCTCAGCGGAGTCGCAACGACCGGCACTCCAATAGCGAGGGAGGCAGAAAGAGAGGAGTTCGAGCCAAAAGCAGGAGAAAGAAAAGGCAAGAGACAGAAAGGGACACAGACAGCAGGAGACAGAAAGAGAGAGAGCACGGCGGACACAACGGCAGCAAATGCGGCTGGAAGCGAACGAGCCCTGAGGGTGAGACAAAGGCAGAGAGAAAAAGACAGAAACAAGAACAGGCAGAAACAGAGAGAAAGAGACAGACTGCGACAGAAGGCAGCAAAGAGAAGAGAAAGCCTGCGCTCACAATGGGCTTGGTGTTGCTCCAATTGCAAAGCGAGTACTTGAGGTCTTCTAGTGCCATTATGACAATAATGTCTGTCTTCGGGGCCCCGCCTTCTCTGCCCTGTGCCGTCCTGTGGCCCCCTGGCCGGCCGTGGGGGCCCCTGCCGCTCATACCCGCCAGCAACGCATCTCTTACAGAAATCGTCATCCTCTCTGAAATGCAAAGTCACAAGCGCTGTCTCCGTCTTTTGCTGTGTCTCCTCGTCTCTTTCACTCCGCCTCCTTCGAATTCTCGGCCCCCCTACCTCTCCCCCTTTGCCTGTGTCTGTCTCCCTCTGTCTCCTCCGTCTTTGTCTGTCTCCCTTTGTCTTTGTCTGTCTCTCTCTGTCTCTGTCTGACTCTATCCGTCTCCCTCTGTCTCTGTGTCTCCCTCTGCCTCTATTTGCTTCTGTCTGTCTCCCTCTGTCTCTGTCCGTGTCTGTCTGTCTCTGTCTTTCTGTTAGTCAATGTCTGTCTCTGTCTGCCTGTCTGTCTCTGTCTCTGTCTCTGTGCAGTGAGTCTCTTTCGCTTGTTTGGTCTCTCTCTGCTTCTGTCGCTGCGTCGGTCTGCTGCTGGCTGCTGCTGTTAGGGTACTCCAAACATGCCCCGTTAGGGTTTAGGGTTTAGGGTTTAGGGTTTGGCTCACTCGCTTCCACCTCGGAGTCTAAATCTCTTATTACGAGGCCTGGCTGGTATTTTCCGCTTGGCCGGAATCGCCACCAACACAACAGCCGGTGTGACGGCTCGCAGTGGACCACTGGACCACTGTACCACTCGGGGTGTTTGACTGCAGCAGCAGCAGCAACAGCAGCAGCAGCAGCAGCAGCATACAGCACCAGCAACCGACGGCGGGAAACGCACAAACATTCAGGCATAGGCAGGTAGCAGATGCAGTAGCTGCAGCAGCAGCAACCTTCTCTTCCATAACAGCAGCAATAGAAAGAGCCGTAGCAGCAGCAGCAACAGCAACAGCAACAACTAACTCTTGTCCTCGTCGTTGAGGGCAACAAGGTCTGCATTCCCTCTGGCTGCGGTGGGTCCCTCGTCCCAACCACCCCCGCCATCTTCTGTGTCTGTCTCCCTGTCTCCTTTTGCTGCTGCCGCTGCTATGGCTGCTGCAGTTGTTGCCGCGCTGCGGGTCAAAGCCCCTCTGCTGCTGCTGTTGCTGCTGCTGATGCTGGAGACCCTCGATGAAGTCAGGCGGGGACGACGGGAGGAGAGCCTGCGCTGCTGCTGCTGCTGCTGCTGCTGTGTTGCTGCTGCTGCTTCTTTCTCTTCGCCGCTGTCTTCTGTCTCCTCTACGACCTCATCTGACTCTAGCTCCTCTTCCGTGTCTTCTGCTGCTTCTGCTGCTGCTGCTGCGAACTCGCTGCGGATGCTGGGGGCCCCTGAAAGGCCCCCCTCGCTCAGTCTCCCCTCTTCAGGGGCCTCATCTGGCAGTGGCACAGCCGCCTCAGCAGCAGCAGCAGCAGCAGAGGGACCGACAGCCATCCCCTCTGTCTGCTGCTGCATTACATGCAGTTCTGCTGCGCTGCTGCTACTGCTGCTACTGCCGCTGCTGCTGCGGGCCGGAGGATTGCAAAGGCCCGGTAAAGGGGCGAGGCCTTGCAATCTGCTGCTGCAGCGCTGCTGCTGCTGCTGCTGCTGCTGCTGCTGTTGGCTGCTGGTGACTGCTGCTGCTCTCTGCTGTCCCCCCTTAAAGGGAGGAGACTTGCTGGCGGGCGCAGGGCGGACAGAACGTACAAAGGGACTGCTGCTGCTGCTACTGCTGCCATATATACGGGCGGTAATTGGGAGAGGGGTGGGGGGCCCAGGGGGGCCCCTGCGATTTGCTGCTGCTGCTGGAGGAGCAGCAGCAGAGGAATCTGCAGCAGCTGCTGCAGCAGCAGAGACCCGGCGGGTAGACTTCATGTCCCACAGCCATCTACGAGAGGTGAGGGTTTAGGGGTTCTGCGGAGGTGTACGTACACCTCATGGCGAGGGCCCTACGTCCCACCAGGGGCTCCCAGCAAACCACAGCAGGTCTTGCTGCTGTTGCTTGCGTCCTGTTGTTGCTGCTGCTCGATGCTACTGCTGCTGCTGCTGGCGACACAAATCAGCTGCTGCTCCTTCGAGGGGCCCTAGGAGGGGGGGGCCCCTGCAGCACCAGGGCCCCCCTCCTAGAGCCCCTCCTGTCTATGCTGGAAGCCCCTCCTTTTTAAGTATGCCTGCGACTGAGGAGGCAGATATTAACACTCTCCGAGGGGGATGCAAACTCTAAAACCTAAACCCTCAACCCTAAGCCCTAGGGGGTTGTTGTGGGAGAGAAGGCGAGCAGCAACGCCTGCAACTCAACCCTAAACCCTAAATTATGAAAGATGAAATAAAGAAAAAGAAAAAACAGTTTGTTGTTGCTGCTGCTGTAGGGGTTGGGGGATTCTGGGGTTGCTACGGAGAGGGATGGGGTGTTTGTACACCTCAGATAAACCCTAAACCCTATACCCTAGAACCAAAATTGACAGAAATCGCAGCAAATAAGAGCAGAAGGGAGAAAAAGGAAAAAAGAGAGCAAGAGACAGAAACTCTCCCAGGTTGGCCCAAGGGTTGCAGGCGAGCCTGGTTGGTTTCTGCTGCTGCAGTAGCCCTAGAGCCTAGAGAGCACTTGGTGCTTCTTTTCGTTTTAAAATCATCTATAAATCAAACCCCAGTCCCAAGACCCCTAAAATATCTGCAGCGGGTTGGTGTTAACAAGCCTGGGAGTGCCACGCTACTTGAGGTGTCTGTACACCTGGGTAACTCGCTCTTGTTTCCCCTCTGCGCCTCCCTCGCACTTTTGCGTTTCGGGTTTAGCGCTTAACACAACGCAGAGCAGGGGCGGAAGGTTCGAAACTGGCGTGGACAGAAGGCAGCATGGCAAGCTAAAAAGCACTCATAGGATGTGTATGTCTTGTAACCCTCGCACTATCTCCTTTGCTTAAAGGCCATAATGGCGACGCGAAACAAAAAGTTTAGAATTGTTAGTCTTCAAAAAGATTGTTTTTCCGAGCTTGGCTTTCTGAGGCCATGTGACCTCAGCAAAGCCAAGCGCCAACAGCACGATGCAGCTGCAACAGTCAAGACACAATCCGAGGAGCTGGGTGGCTTGTCCTCACACACACAAGCCTAACCCTTTTAGTCCCAGCTCACTCACTACATTAATTCCGACAATTCGCAGAAATGACAAACACACAAACACTCCAACAATGTGGGGGCTACAAGCCGTTAGCAGGATTAACGTTATGAAGTTGGTACATTGGCTGCGTCTATTTCTGTTACGGAGTGTTGGGTATCACGTGAGCACTATCTTGTTTCTTGCATGTGTTCTCTTTTAAAAAAGACAAAAACGAATCCTTGTGCTTGAGGGAAATGAGGGTACGGGAATCGAGCCTTGGGGATCGACGACCCCTGCGCTAGCCGTGCTTATAGCAGATAAGGCCTCAAGCCTAGTCCTTGAAAGAAAAAACTTACTTTTTTCTACAGTTTTTAAGCCTGCCATTTTCGCTCTTGCGTCATTAGCCAGCTTAAAGTGTCAAGGCAATTCAAGCGTTCGGATGGAGCTAGCTAAGCCTCGGAATCTCATAAGAGCGGCAAGGTTCGTCTCTAAAAGGGAAATTGTAGCTCAGTCGTCTGGGATTGGAGTGGCAAAGCGCCCATTAGAGTGTCTGGCATCCCAATAAGGAACAAATGAGTTTGTCTGTCTATTTACGCTAAGGGTTGCCTAGCCAAGAGATCTTTGCGAGCAGTAGAGAGTGGGAAATTCGTAGGCGAACATGACGAAATGGCTCTTTGAAAGCTTGGAGCTGACTAGCACTGGGTGCATGCACGAAAACACCAAATAGTCTTTGGGGCTTGCAAGTGGTATCTGTGGGTTAAACGGCGTCCACTGCATCCTATGGGGCCTTGAGCAGCCCGACAGCAGAGGCGATGCCAGCAGCATTTCTGCTGTTCTTTTTAAATAATGATTTGCAGTGCCATCCTCTACCTGCACGCGTTGAGGCTCCGGCGTCTGTCTATTAGCTAAAAATCTGGATTGCCTTTTCTACTTGTCCAAGTCATGTTAGAGTGGAGTTGGGATATTTGTTGCTACATGATCAGCGCCAGCCACTTCCTCAAATTGAAAACTTTGATGCATGCAAGCGCAAAAAGTGGACTGGTAGCAGGCCGTCGCCGCTTGGCTGTTGGGAGCCCGGCGGTAATGAAGGAGACAGAAACCTTGTGAAACAGACGTGCTTGGGGACAGACAATTAAAAGCAGCGCTGGTTGCATGTTTCTTGACGTGCCTTCTGCCCTCTAGGCAGAGACACACAAGCACAGCCAACGCGCCCCACGGCTTTCGCCTCCCACGGCTCACCCTCGCATCCCAGAGGAGACGTTGGCCTTACGGGAGGCCCAGGGACAGCCTAGAGCTCTTTCGGCCTTTGGCGTCTGAAACACCAACAGAAAGAGACAGAAAAGTGTTTCTTGATGTGAGACCTTTTGAATCTGAGCACTGGAAGGAGACGATGACACTAGGAGACATTAGGAGACACTACGAGGCACTACGAAACACTAAGAGACACTAGGAGACATTAGAAAACACTCCTCGTGCGGCCGCTGTAAGCCTGTTACTGTGGCGTTAGAGAGATGCAGGCAGAAACGCTGGTGGAACAGGAGACAGGAGGACACTTTGCTGGCCATGTGGTATCAAGGCTCCACGCCTCTGGCATTTGCAGCCAGGGCAGCAAAGCCTCGTCGTAAGAAATTGTCTCCCCAACTGCCAGCCTGCTGAGAGCCTCAGGAGGAAATCCACGGGCAAGCAGCTAGAGGCTCACAACTCTTATTTAAATTTGGTTTTCAGCCGCTTGGTTCTCTTCCGCCGCCTCTACTTGAACCCATCAGCACGAAACGTCGGATGCGCTAGCTGGGCTGTACGTACACCAGCCACTGACGCACTGACAGATTTGGTGCTGCAGCAACACCGCTGCTGCTGCAGATGCTGCTGCAGTTGCTGCTGCACCACGGATGGTGCCGCCGCACCAAGACAACTGCTGCTGCAGATACACCCGGCGTGCAGCAACGCCCTTGGGAGACTGCTGCAATCAGGGAGTGTACGTACACTGCAAGTCTACAAAAAGGATTCCTGCAACAAGAGTGATAAGCGAGGTGCAGATACTACAACCTCAATCAGCGAAGACAGACAGTTTTTCTCTGTGTTGCTACTGCTACTGTTGCTGCTGCTGTTATTGTTGCTGCTGCTGCTATTGTTGTTGCTGCTGTTATTGTTGCTGCTGCTGCTATTGTTGTTGCTGTTACTATTGTTGTTGCTACTGCTATTGTTGCTGCTACTTATGTTGCTGGTGCTGGTGAAGGGGCGCCATTCGGGCAGCTTGAAAAGCCTCTGCGAAGAGCGCATTGCGGGGGTGTTAGCTTGAGGTGTCTAGGCACCTTTCAGCAAGCAGAAGAATGCTGAAAAATACGTTTCCCGGGTAGGACAAGCAAATGCCATCTGCTGCAAATGCAGCTACGGGAAGTGGCAGCAGGTGTCTCTACACTGGAAGAAAAAGATGGTGCGAGAGAGCAACAAAGCTGAGATGTATTAGCACCTCTTGCCATCGCTTTCTGCTGCAGCAGACGCCACGGCAGCATATGTTTTGCTGCTGGATTTCTCTGGCTTTTTCAGATAGGCAGAGAGGGAGGAAAGGACCAGCAAACAGAAAAGGAAAATAGTTCAGGCACCTAAACAAAAAGACAGATCAGCGCCGAACACCTCATTTCCTCTTTGGCACAAACAGACATTTGCTCAGCCACGGAGAGAGAGAGAGAGAAGTGACAGAGAGGAGAGAGGGAGAGAGAGAGAGAGAGAAGACGGAGAAGTAACAGAGTAGAGAAAGAAAGAGATAGCGATAGAGAGAGAATGGAGAGAGGAAAGAGAGAAGAGAGAGAGAAGAGAGAGAAGACAGTGAGAAGAGACATAGAAGCTGCTGTGCAGCTTTCTTTTGAACACAGCCGAGGAGTCCGTATAGTCAAAACACACTAGAATTTAGGTTTTGGGGTTTCGGCTTAAATGCCGTATTGGCAACGCAAAACAAAAAGTTAAGAATAGTTTGTCCCACAAAGTTTGTTTTTCTGGGCTTGGCTCTCGGAGGCCGATGCTGCCTGAGGAGCTAATGCTCCTCACATAAACAGGCTTAACCCTTTCACTCCCAGATTACTCACGACATTAATTAAAGTAGTTTGCAAAAACGACAAACACACAAAAACACTCCAACAACAAACTTACGCATCAAGATGTACGCTTAACGTATGGAGACGACTGCCCCACGAGTGCCTTCTTACAGGTAGCTAGCAGTTCCCTTGAAATGTTTTTGTGTAGAGTGTAAGTGAAAACATTACAATAACAGGAGGTTAGGGTTTAGGGTTTAGGGTTTAGGCAGAATAGTAGGGAGGCCCCCAGGGCGCTTCCTCTAGGGTCTCTGGAGCCCCAGCTGTTTTGTGTTATCTTCTTTTTCTCCCATCATTTACTAGAGTACAATGGCCAGGATTTAGGGTTTATAATTTAGGGTTCAGGGTTTGTGGTTTAGGGTTTATGGTTTATGGATTATGGTTTAGGGTTTAGGAATGAGGGCTCTGTGGTGTCTTGCCTTGTTGTTGGACTGCTTGGGGGTTTGGGGGTTTTTGCGACCTTCGGGTTTCGAAGAGCCCCGAGGCAATCTGCAGAGCGATTTCCAGACAACCCCACTTCAAGGTGAACTCTGCTGCTGCTGTTGCTGCCGCTGCTATTGCTGCTGCTGCTGCTGCTGCTTGCTCGTATATTGCTACTACTGCTTGTACTCGGCTAATGCTATTTATTCAGCTGCTGCATGTGCTGCTGCCGCTGCTGCTGTGGGTTCTGCTGCAGACACAGCGCCGTTGCTGTCAGTGGAAGAGCTTTACGAAATCAGCAGCAGCAGCAGCAGCAGCAGAGACGCTGCAGTGCTGCTTTTCGCCTCATGGGACTCCAGCAGCATGTACACTCTAAACCCCTTGCAGCCCCCATACTCACCACTGTACTTGTGTTTCCTTGGTTTAGGGTTTAGGGTTTAGGGTTTAGGGTTTGTGTGTGTGTGTGTGTGTGTGTGTGTGTGTGTGTGTGTGTGTGTGTGCAGGTTGTTGCTGCAGACGTGGCGTCAGGCTGCAGCATCTTTCCACGAGAGTGCTCGCTCGTCTCTGTCTCTTTTGTCTTTCCCTGTCTCTCTTTTCAGAAAGTTTAAAAACAAAAGAGACAAAGTGCCCCAGAAAACACAACTCCCACAGGAGACGCTTCTTACAGCAGCATTTGATTGCGCACAGCAGCAGCAGCAGCAGCAAGACGCAAGAACCCTCTGCCGCAGCATTGGCGTCTCCGCGCTGCCTGCTCTTCTCTACTTCACTCCCCAGCCCATACTCCATCTGCAGCAGCAGCAACAGCAGCAACAGCAACAACCACAGCAGCAGAAGCAGCTGGGGCTTTTTGACGATGAGGCAGACGCAACCCTTCACCCTCGCGCGACCCGGTAAGCACGCTGCTGCTGCTCCTGCTCCTGCTGCTGCTGAACAAATGGCCCTGGCGAGCAAATACAGCAAGCCCTAAACCCTAAACCCTAATTGTTGTGGGTAGGTACAAGGGCGATTTGCTTATGAAGGAGGCGATCGTCGACTGGCTGAAGTTGCTGCGCTGCATCTCCCAATTCCAGCGGCTAACCAGCAGCAGAACAGCTGGAGACGCAGCAGCAGATTATTAAAACACAACAAAAGTTGCTGCAGCAGCAGCAGCAAGAACTCGAACAACTTCGCAGAGAAATACGTAAAGCTTCCTAAGTTGCTGCTGCTGCTGCTTTTGCAGCAGCAGCAGCAACAACAGCAATAGCAGCAACAACAGCAGCAGCAGCAACAATTGACGGCTGCGTTGTTCCCTAAGTTGACGGATGAAAACAAAGTCGAGGGAGAGACACTGCAGAGGAAAAGTAAAGAGCAAGGAGACAAACAAAACGCCTTCTGTCTCTCCTCTTCGCGCTCCGGCAGCAGCGGCAGCAGCAGCAGCAGCAGCAGCAGCTACTGCTGCTGCCATTCCTGCGAGGCAGCCAGGAAAACCGACGTGCACTTCCCTCTCAGCAACGCTGGAGACAGCGAAACGAGCAGCTGTTTGTACACCCCAGATTGGCTGCTGCTGCTGGATGCGCTGTTCCTGTGCCCTTGGGCGTTTTGCAAAGACAACAAAGTTGCTGCTGCTTTTTTCTGCTGCTGACAATAAAATCCCATACATGGGGTCTAATACCTGTCTTTGATCTTCTGGAGTTGCTGCTGCTGCTGCAGTTGCTGCTGCTGCAGTGTATCCCTATATAATCCCTCATTTGAGATTTTGGGGCTTAAGGCTTTGTAAAGCAACTGAGCTACGCTCAGTGTCGCTAGCCACAGTAGTTGCTGCAGTGTTTGCTGCTGCCGGAATGTCGGCTGGTTTTCTGCTGTTTTTTCTGTTGTTGCTGCTGCTGCTGTTGATGTTGCTGCTGCTGCTGCTGCAGATGCTGCTACTGTGAGGTGGGGCCTTATCCTCTTCTGGCTCTTCTGTGGCGATTTCTATGGGCATATCGTGTGCGCTTTCGTTTCCTGCTGCTGCTGTCTCTGCTGCTGCTGCTGCTGCTGCATGCGCTTCTTGCGTGGCTGCAGCAGCAGAAGTAGCAGCAGCCGCGACGGCTTCAGCAGCAGCAGCACGGTCTTTGCGTATTCCCTTGCGTACAGTGAAAAAGGCGAGGACTGCAGCTGAAAAGACAATGAGACTTGCTCCGCAGAGAGATGCAATGTTAAACCCTTCTCCGATCGCCAGCTGCAGAGACACCCCAAGAATCGCACACAAAGGGTTAGCAGATTAGTACGGTTTAGCGCTCTAAGGGTTTAGGGTTTTGAGTTTAGGACTTAGGGCTTGGGGTTTAGGGTTTCGGGTTTACTTGAAAGCAGTAGCTGAATACTGCATCGAGGTTTTGGATGATGGCGATGGTTGCAGCACTTTCGAATTCAAGAGCGGAGATGAGGCACAGCTGGGCGCCTAAACCCACGAAGGGGATCACTGAATTCACACAAAGGCTTAGAGTTTAGGGTTTAGGGTTTAGGGTTTAGGGTTTGGGGTTTAGGGTGTAGGTTTTAGGGCTTGGGTTTAGCGTTTGAAGTTTAGGGTTTAAGGGTTAGGGTATAGGGTTTAGAGTTTACAGTTTAGGGTCTTAGGGTCTTAGGGTTTAGGGTTTAAGGTATTTGTTGTACCGCAGAGGGCAGCCCATTGTTCGGGATCGAGTTGGGTGAAGTATGAGGTTTGGAAAGGAGAAATTGTCAACACGATTGGGATGAAGGAGAAAAGGCCGAAAAACATCATCAGCAGAATCGACAAGACGGGAGGCCCTCGGGTTGCCACATGCCGCCCAAGGACGAACGAGACTCCATCTGGAGAGGAGACAAAAAACAGCTTAACAAGCTGCTGCTGATGCTGCTGCTGCAGCAAATGGAGAAGCTGCAGTGTCTCTACACCCCGGAAAAGATGCACACGTCACCTGCAGCTCTTTGGGTGCACTGAAGGTTTAGGGTTTAGGGTTTAGGGTTAGGGGTTTAGGGTTTACGGAGGAATGCGCCGACAATGAGGATAACGATTGCTGCCCCCTTGGTGAGACTCTCAACAAGTCCTTCCTCATTCCCTGTGCTCTCTACGGTGGTTGCTGCGACACAAACCCTAAACCCTAAACCCTAAACCCTAAATTGCAGGTGCAGTAAAGGCGCACAGAATGAGATGGCATGGTGAAGCGTTTAGAATTTAGGATTTAAGATTTGGGGTTTACTGTCTCCTCTACAGTTAGGGTTTGCGGTTTGTGTCTTAGGGTTAAAGGTTAATAGTTTAGGGTTTAGGGTTTAGGGTTTACTGTCTCCTCCCAGTTTCTCATTAAGCACCCCTGGCTTGGCGATGAGGAGAATCCCGGCCGAGCAAACCAAAACCATTAGCCACAGCCTCGGAGACAAAGAGACAGAAAGACAGAGCGAGACAGACAGATGGAGACAGAGACAGGCGCAGGCAGATAGAGATAGAGACAGAGAGATACAGATTGAGGCCGACGGGGAGACACAGACGCAGGCAGAGACAAACAGAGACACAGAGGGAAACAGAGATAGACAGAAACAGAAAATGACAAAGACAGACAGAGACAGACAGAGACAAACAGAGACAAACAAAGAGAAAGAGTGAGCGAAACAGAGAGAGACAGACAAACGAGGAGACAAAGGCCATTTTGTTGACCACAGACGTTCCTTCTCTTCCACTGCCCCGCTACATCTTTGCGCATGCCAGCAACGGCAGCAGCAGTAAAAGCAGCAACAACCGCAGCAGCAGAAGAGCAGCAGCAGCAGCAACAGCAGCGGCAGCAGCAGACCATCCGAGGCCTTCTTTTTGGACGATGGATCCAAGAAAAGCTGCCCAAATTGTGGAGGTGAGTCCCAAGGAGGCAGCGTCTCCGAGGGGCAGCCGGGACAAGCCAATATAAAATAGTGCTGCAACCAACAAGACAGGAGAGAGATGCACATTTCAGCTGTCTGCACACCTCAAACTGCGTTTTCCCTCTGCTGAAATACTCGGCCTTCTACTGGACCGTGCTGAGGCCTCAGCCAGAAAAAAAGACAAAAGGACAGGCGCGGAGACAGAAGACCATCCAGGCACTCGCAGCAGTAGAGAACCAAGAGACAAACAGCAGCAGCAGCAGCAGCAGCAGCAGCAGCACCAGCAGCAGCA
>NPHX01000301.1:468229-515025 GCA_002271815.1 Eimeria falciformis
ATAGTGGTTGGGGGTTCCTGCTGCCGAAGCGGGTGACATTCCAATCGAAGACTCACGCATTTTCGCTCCGTCCCCATTAACAGTTTCAAGGGGCCAACTGGTTTATTCAATGAGGCATAAGGGAGTTTCTCACAGTAGGTCTGCCAGAGGTGATCTAGTCCCCACAGGTGTCCTCAAGACCTTGAAGTTTGTTTTGGGACTTAGCCCCTCCATCCAGTCCTTAGCCTCAGTGATTGAGATTCGTGTTTCCGATTCCTCCTCTTGTGTCCCTTCCCTCCCTTTGCTGTTTTCCACTATACCCCCTGAGCTTGCATCTTAAGTATGCAGCCCTACTTGTAAACATTCCCAAAACTAGAAATAGTGTTGCCTGTTTCAGTCTTAATGAACATAAGACTAACTAAGGTGCAACCATCACGGCACAGGCGGTGGCTTCGGCTCAGCCTGCTCCGTAATTATAGTAAAGTTCATTACACAAGATCTCCATTCACCTTAGCTACAGCGGCACCTACAGCAGCTATGCATGCAAAATTCGAGCTTTCCATTGTGGGTTGAGAAGTGGTAGCCCTGTTTTATACCAGCGCAGCGCGTTGCGTTTGCCTGTGTCTGGTCAATGAGGTTCAACTGTGGTCTGTAGTAGCTGGGGAACCCATCAGTCTTGTGGTCGGCAGCAGGGAAAGCATCAAAGTAAAAGATATACTATCAAAGAACAACTTCAAAATCAGAGGGTTTTATACTGCCACACAGCTGTTCATCGCTCCTATCCCTGTTATTTCAGATGCTGACTTGTTGCAAAAGTTCCGAGGAATATGGGAGTTCGGGAAACAACAAATTACCGTGTTTAGAACTCAACGGAAATTTGCAATTCCAGTAAGTAAAATGGAAACGGCGCTTTTGAACGAAGGATAGACACAACAGATATCAATCGGCGATCGTTAGGATTTTAGCTGCGTAAGACGAACAAAGTGTTAGAGAACTGTCGCTAGTGAACGAGCACAGTTAAAGAAAAACTAATTATACATAAGTGAGCAAAATTAAAAAGAAACTAAAGACACTCCACTTCTTAGACGCAATTTTCGCTTCCTAATACAGCAAATCGTCGCATGCAGGGAATCCCCAAAATATCTGTTGGTTCGCTCGATATTTGGAACAGGGCGTCTTATCGATTTTCCCCCCGTGAAAATAAAAGAAGAAACAATTGAATTTAGCTTGGGAGGGAACGTGGGTTGCGCTGGAAGCGAGGTGTACACACACCTCAGGTTCTCTGGTTGCGGTATACCCGTTTTTGCGCGATTGCATCGAGTTCAATAGATGGTGGTGGCGTTTTCCTCTCTGTAGATGTTGAAAGATGCTGCTGGGTTTCCTCGGGCTTTGAAATGCTTTCAAAAGTGTATTTCTTCTCCTCATGGTGTTGTTCCCCTTCCGGCTTGCTGGGCCTTGCCTCTTGAGGCCCGCAGCAGAGCGTTGCTCCGCTAGCCCCCTGTCGTTGCGAGGCTTTCCGGTGTCTTTATGGGATCTGCGTGTGGCTGCTCCTCCAGCTGTCTCTTGCTATTCTTTATGTGCTGTACGTGCCTTCTCCCCCCTTCTCTTTAGCCTATCCTCAGCAGCCTCTGCTGGGGGCTGCCAGCCGCTTCCATCCTCCAGGCAGGCCCAGCGAGGCCTCGTGGAGATTAAATTTCGGAAGGCCAGCGGCAAGGACACCTCCAAGATCCCCTTCAAGGTCAGCGAGGTGCAGGACAATTCCGACACAGAGAAAGCAGGGGGAGAGTTGTCTCTCTCTGTCTCTTTAGCGTCATGAGCTTTTCTGGTTGCATGTGCTTGCGTCTGGCGTGTGTCTACAGGTCCTGCGTACTCCCTCGGGCAACCTTCCTGTCTACTCACGAATTCGAAAGCACGGCACTGCCGTGACCACCATCATCAGACACGCGATGGGAGACATTTCGGTGAGCCTTTTCTTCGCAGTTGAGGCTCTTGGGCCTTCCTTCTTTGCGCCTGCTGCTGCTCCCAGCTTCTGCCTCCTCTGTATCTCTGGATGTTCCTTTTCTGTCTCCTCTGTGTCTCTTTATGTTCGTCTGTGCCTTCTCTGTTCCTCTTAGTGCCTATCTGTCTCCTCTATGTCTCTTTCCCTGTTTCTTGTCTTCCTGTCTCTTTCGATTTGGTTGATGCCTTTTCAAAGACAGAAACGTTGAAATCTGCGTTATTTGCTTAGCGAGGCTTCAGGGTTTATGCTGTCTCTTTGTGGTATTAATGCTTTCTCTCTATGGTGTCTGTGCTGTCTCTTCGCAGGCTCTGAAGAAGGATTTGCTGGCCATATGCGAGGCCCCCGTGAGGGAGCGTTGTGGGACGCTGGAGGTGAAGGGGCTGCACGTGTTAAAGATTAAACAGTGGCTGACAACTCTGGGCTTTTAGGCTGAGGCCCGCGTCTCTTGTTTTCAGCCATCTGCTGCGATTTGTCTCCTTCTGCCTTGTTGAGAGAGACAGCAGCACAAGAGAGAACCCTGAGAAAGGACTCAATGCTGCATGCAGCCGCATGCGTTTACTTTTCTCGCATGCGACAGACCCACGAGAGAAGCAGAAGCGCAGCCGGACGCAGGAGACAGAAGATACAGTAGAGACACTGGAAGGGACAGTAGAGACACTAGGGGAGACTCTTGCTGCTACACCTCAGAGCAGCAGGGATGTGGGCTCGTAGAGGAAAGCTGCATAGTGCAAGGATAGAGACATGCACTTCAAGGGAGGCCTGCAGCAACTTGTTGCAAAGTATGCGAGGTGGCCATACAGCCCACGGAAGGGACAGCTGCTCCAGTGTCTCCTTTTCAGAGATCGCTGCTCCTCCCTGCAGCCCCTCTGTCTCTTTTCTCTCCAGCCGTAGGAACGCGTAGCGCAGCAAACAAAGCAAAAATTAACCGAAGTAAATGGCAATAGAGGCAGGGGCCCCTCGCCTTCAGGGGGTTGTGGGGTGTCTTCTCGGATTCCCTTTGTGCAGGCTGCTGGCTGCATGCGGCAGTCACTAAACACAAGGAGACACCTGAACGGCGACACTTGAGAAAAGTAGCTGCATCCCCGTAGCGCCAATGCAGGGTCAGCCTCGCTGAGCGACATACTTAAAGGGGCCACCTGGGACTCTCTGTAGACGAACTGTCTCCTCCTAATCGCTGCTCGCAGAGGCTCCATGTGCTCAATGTAACGCTAATTTTGGGGTTTGTTCTCCGCTGTTGTCTCCTCGGCTGTCTCTTTCTGAACTTCCCTGGGTTGCCTTCGTGCGTCATCCGTCATCTGTCTCTTTTGTCTCTCATTCAACAAATCTGTTTCTGTTGTCTCTTTCTAGACGTACCCGTCTCTAGAATGTGTCTGTGTTTCCGTGTCTTTGGCTTCCTGTCTCTCTGTGTATCTATCTGCATTAGTGTGTCTGTGTTTTTGTGTGTCATCTGTGTTGCGTCCAAGTGTGTCTGTATGAGTCTCTTCCACGTTATAAGGGCGGATTTCTGGGTTAAGCGTAGCCCTGCTGAGCGCGTGTGAGCCGTGCCCCTATAGCAGCGAATAGAAATAAGCAAGCGGTTCATTTTCTGCCTCTGAGAAGCAGCAGGCAGCTGCCGGGCTGTGTGGGGATTCTAGCTTTTGTTAATGAAGGCTCTCTTCTGCCTTAGAGGCACTAAGAGGGTTGGCTGCGAGAGTTTGCTGCGCCTCACATCGTGGGGCCAGCAGCGCCAGCGAAGGCCTGTTGGGTGTAATCGTAGTCTCCTCCGTGATCGACGCTGGCTCTGAAGGAGTACCACCAAACGCCAGCCACCACCAAAAGCATCACAACGCCCGCGGCTGCGACTGCTGCATAAATCATCATTGAGTCTACCACAGTTATATGTTGGCAATAAGGCCCTTCAGTGTCCGTGGCCTCAATGAGCTGCGCCGTGGCTTGGCACTCGCAGTGGTAAGACCCCGAGGCTGTCCTCGTGCACTTTTTTGCGACTGTCTCCAAGCCGCAAGGGTTATTTTTGCACGGGTCGATAGCTGCACACTTAAAGCGAATTCCGTCGGCTTCTTTTTCCAGCAGATATCCGTCAACGCACGTACACCTCACGCCCCCCGCAGGCAAGTCCACACAAGACTTAACGCCTTGGGTGCCGCAGGGGACGTTGACACAGAAGAGGTCATTTGAGGCGGTGTCACACTGCTTCCCCTCGGCTGTGTTTATCACCGCATAGCCTGGAGCGCAGACGCAAGTCCAGTCGGTAATGTCAATGCTGATACACTCCAGCACCTTCTCTTTGGATCCGCAAAGGTTCTCTATTTTCCTTTCACACATGGGGACGGGCACGCAGGACGTGCCCTCGGTTTTGTAATTTTTAGGACAAACGCATTTAACGTCTGCATTGTTCTGCACGCAGTAGCCAGGGGTGCAGTCGGTTTTGCTGCACTTTTCCTCGTAGCAGTCGGTGCCGTTGCCGAGCATTCCCTTTTTACACTTGCAGTAAACCCCACCGTGCGCGTCCTGCTCCTCAACACACACGGCGTTTTCTCCGCAGGTGGTTTTCCTGCATCTGCACTGCCCGTCGGAAAAACTTTTGTTTATGAACACACACAAAAAACGATTAGCCGTGCACAGAGGCGATTCAAATCCTGGCACCCCGTGTAAGTCGCTGCAGCAGTGGCCGGGTGGGCATTGCATATTCTTGGGCCATATTTCGGGACTAATCGTATGCCATGGCCCACAGGGCCGCCCTTCCATACCGTACACACACTTGTAGGTTCTTGTGTTCCAGTTTTCGGGGTGCCGCCAGCCCCACCCCTTTGTGGCGTACCAAAAAGCATTCACCCCTGGCCACAACTTGCGCTTCTCAGCAAAAGATGCTTCAGAAGCGTTAGAAATGATCTCCGTCGCACTCATCCCGAAAACCCGTCTCTTCATCTTCTTCACCGCCTTGCTTGCCACTCCAAAGCCGTCATTCAACCGCGGTGTAAAGGCTTTTAAAACCGACAGCCGTGTCACTGCAGAGCTCTGATACGGCGAAGAGACGTTCTCAGAGGCGCTGGCTACGTCGAGAGACTCCAAATTCGCCTCTGGGGGACCGAGGGCAGACCACGTCGAGGCTGAAGAGGGGACAGGGGTAGCATGGCTATTTAAAAAAAGGACAAGGAAACAGATGCTGATAAGTGCCTGCTTTGAATCCATCGGTGACGGGCGGGTTCACGGGCTGTCCTCAACACGTCCTTTGGGATCAATAGCAATTCATTTTGTTAGGTTCCGGACATATCTGGCTCAGTTCAATCGTAAACGTGCAAATAAACAATTACTAACACCAAATAAATTATAATAAAGGGAGGAAAACGTCAAAACGCCCCCGAAACTTGCCATCTGGGCACATACAGAATTGGTCTAATGTGAGGGTTCACTCTAGGTATCCTTTCCAGTCTCTTGTCTCACACCAGCGTTGTGCTTTCTGTGCCGACAAAAAAATCTTGCTTGCTTTAATGTATTTTAAATCAAATTAGCAATTGGAATCGAACAAAGACCAAACGGAGGGAGAGAATTTCATTGACACCCGCTGGGACAGAAAGTGAGGCTCAGCAGATCATTGTCTCTCCTCTCTTTCAGTTTTCGCCGCGCACCGCCTGGGGTTTTAGGACCTGCAAATCAAACTCCAAATATATATTTCGAGTTTATAGTTTAGGGTTTAGGGCTTGGATGCACACTGTAAGGCGAAAAGGTGCAAGGGTTTATCGACGGTTCGACGCCCAACTCCTGCCTTTTGCTAGCTTGCCCAGACAGCACAGGCTTAAGCCCTCTTCCCACACTTCGCCAGCCACACCCTGCGCTTTAATTATATTTTTGTAGCAGTATCTGTGAGTTATTTGTCTTTTGCTGGCTCAGGGACTTGCAGAAGTACCTGCTGCTCCAGGCTATCGTCATTAGCACCTTCTTCCGTTGTACTATTGGCTGCTGCTGTCTGCTGCGACGTACGAGTTTTTGTGTGTTGTTTAATTCCCATTGAAGCTTGCCGGTCTGGCTGTTTCGTGATTAGCAGCTGGCTCTGACGATAAGGCTGCGCCTGGAGAAGAGCTGAGCCACTACCCATTTGTGTACGAGTTTTAAATTGTGGGGGGCTTGCTGAGGCTGCATCGAAACCAAACCCCTACAAAAACTGCCATCCCTTTGTGGCTATTAGAGATAAACGTCGGATTCTAATGTCGAATTGTTTCAGGCAAAGGGCAGACATCGCCAAAAAAAATATCTTGTCCTCTTCTTTAAAAAGTGTCTCTCCCTTCTCGTTTCTGTCTGCTGTTGCGCGTTTTCTCTCTGTCTCTGAAGCTGCGCATGCCCTCCCTTTGCCATGTAGCCCCTCCATGCAACCTTTGCCCCACCCTGAGCTCCTCCCGCGACTCCCGTGTGCGTGCGCTTCCCTCATGCCTGCTTTTTCAGCCTTCTCTGGCTCTGCGAGTTTCCCTCTCTGCACTCTCTAGGGTCTCTATGGCGGGTGGGCTGCAGGTGGATGAGGCGTGCACAGCAAGGGCTTCATTACCCGGCCCCTGGCCTGGGAATTTAGGCTGAAGGGGCCTGGCCTTCCGCTTCGCGTGACTTCGAATTTGCCTGTCGGGCTCTGCACGGAACGCACCAATTGCAAGGCCTGCTAGAGAGATTCTCTAGTATCCCTGTTACTAGATTTGTAACACCATTACAAATTGTACCAGAATGATATTTCTGAGCAAATTAGGCTATTTTAAATGTTATTCCAAGTAAAACTGAGGGGTGTCTCTTCTGTCTCTCTCTCATACGCCTCCCTAATTGATACGATTATGTCTAGGTCTCTGTTCTTTTTTTGCCTTAATGGGTTGGGTTTCATTTAAAAAGAGTTGTGTGAGATGAATCTGCTCTGAAAGCAGCCAAGATTGCCTTCAAGGCCTGCGCCCTCGCTACGCTCTTGCAAAAGCTTTAGACTATTTTTTTATCTCGGGACATTCTGTTGTTTTGCTGCTGAAGAGAGATCATTTCTGCTGCGCTTGGCCAGCCACGTCCCCTTGGTGAGATCCGCGAAGAGGCGCCTCATTCCTTCGCTGGCCAAGAAATTTCTGTGGCAATTAATCCAAATCTCCTTCCGCCTTTCAGTAGCAATGCGCATGCAGTGGCACTCCTAATCTCGCCTTTCGCCTCGTAATGAAAATGCTTCGAACCAGCGATGCCTCTCCCATGTGAGGGTATTGCCATTGGAAGCAGAGCCTGTCCCTCGCTAAAGAGTTGAAAGTTTACTGAGACCAGCGTGGCCTTCAAGGTGTTGAGGGTTGGCCGCATGCATGCCGCTCTGAGATCCAGCAGAAGCTAGGCAGCGTTCAGCTTGCTTAGTGCTTTGCTGCTCCTTTGTCTGCTGGCGTCTCCTCATTTGTGTGTGGAGAAGAATGCTGAGGCTGGTTGTCTATTGGGATGGGAGAGGAGACAGTCCCTTCTGTGGGAGCAACGCTGCTGGGCTTGCCTCGCATGTTGATGCTGCCGCTAACGTCCGTCTCTTGTCGGAGGCAAACAAGGTCTTTCTCCACCTCAGTAAAACTAAAGCTTCAAGAGGAGCAGAGGCAAGCATTCTGTCAGGCAGCAGCTTCAGACACCCCACTGGGGACAGAATTGCCTGCCCTTGTGAGGCCGAAAGGACACACGAAAGCCTCTTTGCTACGCACCTCCTTTTGCTGCTGCTAGACAGCTGGCTCCCATTGGCGAACAGCACTTCTTTTAATTGCTGCTGTACTGTCTCCTGTCTTTTGTCTCCTGCGTTCTTCTTTGCCGGTCCAGGTTTTTGTGTGATTGCTGCTCATTGTTCTGCTGCTTTTGCTGCGGGGATCGTCGAGGAAAGACCGTGAAATCTCTGCTGCCAGTTTCTCAGTCCCAGAAGACACTTGTTGCTGTCTCTGCAGCAGAGGTGTCAGCTGGATGCATTGAGCTGCAGGCTGCGAGCGCGGGGAGACCTGGCGTCTCTGCGGCCAGCCAGCTTGGCCTCTCCCTCTTGGCCCCCAGCAATATCTCTTCTCTTGCCTGCCCTTTTGCTGCGGTGAGGAATGGAGACACCGCAGTTGCTGCTGAAGCTGCTCCTGTTTCTGAGAGCCTGGCCTGCTGCATGCGCCCTCACCAAATGCCAACCGACTCTACACCTTTGTCTCCTCCTCGGGGTTTGCTAGCTGAGGCTGTGCTGTTGCTGTGCCTTGTGCTGTCTGCCCCTTGCTGCCACATTGCAGCTGGCTGTCCCATTTCAAAAGTATTAGGGGGGCCTCAGCTGCCTGTAGGGCCCCAGAGCCTTTCTGTCTCCTTCTTTTTCGGAGATACGGAAGAGCACTGAAGTGCTCTGCTAAGCCTGGGCTTGCCTTAGACGGAGACAGGCTCCTTGCCTGTTTTTTAGGTTATTTTTCTGCTATACAAAAACCTTTCCTAACCAGCTTGGCCCCCACAGACTGCGAAGTTGGGCCCCGCATTCCCAGTGCCAAAGAGCCTGCACCCATTGCCTTGCTCTTCTTCAACTGGCGATTTCTCTCCTCTCTCCCGCTTGGCGTTTTTTCTTTATTAGCAGATGCCTTGGCCTCGTGCCCATCGCATCACCCATTTGCTGTCTCTTTGGAGCAGACGATCCCCAGCATGGCCAGCCGCAGACTGCCAATTCTCCTGCTGCGGCCAGGGCCTCACCTCCATTCCCCACCCTCCACTTTATTAAGGTCTATCTCCTAGTTAAGACCTTATATTGAGGCCTGTCTCTAATTAAGGCCTTGTATTGAGGCCTGTCTCCTAGGTAAGGCCTTTCACTGAGGTCTGTTTTCTAGGTAAGGCCTTTCCCTGAGGCCTGTTTTCTAGGTAAGGCCTTTCACTGAGGCCTGTCTCCTAGGTAAGGCCTTTCAGTGAAGCGTGTCTCCTAGGTAAGGCCAGCTTAAGGCCTCTTTCAGTTGGGGCTTGCCTGGCGGTTAGCCTGGCCGTAGGGTTTGGGTATTGTTAGAAAGATTGAAGTGGCGTAGAGCCGACGGCTTTTATGGAAATGATTTGTTCTTTAAAAAGGAGACAGCAATAAGGTGGTTGCTGTAATAACACGCAGCAACCCCACCCCACCAAGCCAAGCGGCGGAGAGGGCCCCTCGGTGGCTTCGCATGGCCTCTGAAGGGGCCTAAGCCCTAGGCAGCAACAACCCTCTTGCTAAAGCAAAACTGCATTGCAAACTGCAGCAGACTTCTGCAGCAGAAGTGGGAAAGGCAGCGGGAGAAGAAATCAAGAAACAGCCAGCTGCAGCTACCTCATTCAGTACCGCTGCCATCTCTTTCTTGCTGCTGCTGCTGCTGCTGCTGGATGGATTTTAGGGCGTTTGCAGCCGCTGCTGCGGGGGACGCTGGACGCAGCAACAGCAGCAGCAGCAGCAGCAGTAACAGCAGCAGTAACAGCAGCAGCAGCAACAGCAGCAACAGCAACAACAGCAACAACAGCAGTAGCACGATGGCCTGCAGCATGCGGCTTATCCCTCAACCATGGCAAGCCGCTCAGATTCTTTTTTTCAGCCTCCTTTTGCTTTCCCTCAACCACCCGTAGTAGCAGCTACAGCACCGGCTGCTGCTGCTTCTGCTGCCGCTGCACCAACAGCTGCTGCTGCACCAACAGCAGCAGCAGCGGCTCGGTTAATGGCGATAGAGACACCTGGGAGGGCCTCGCCTCCCTTGGCTGCCAGTGCCTATGCCCAATCTATTGCACGGACCTTGGGGGCCCTTGAGCGGCTGCAGCATCTGCTGCGGAGTCCCACTGCAGCAGCAGCAGCTGCTGCTGCTGCAACTGCAGCAGCAACAGGGGTCCCACAGCTGCGCGGCATTCAGCAGCAGGAGCTGGAGCAGCAGCAGCAGGAGCTGGAGCAGCAGCAGCAGCAGCTGGAGCAGCAGCAGCAGGAGCTAAGGGTGCAGCAACTCCGATTGCAGCGGCAGGAGGAGCAGGGGGAGGCGCTGCTGTTGCTGGAAGAACAGCAGCAGCAGCAGCAGCAGCAAATAAGCGTAAAGCAAGTTGGGGAGGCGCTTCAAATTGTCGTTTCTGCAGCAGCAAATCTGCGAGACCCGGAGGTGCAGGAGGCGTTGCTTCAGGTGATTTCAGCGGTCGGTGGCAGCCCCACGCTGCCAGCAGCAGCAGCAGCAGCAGCAGCAGCAGCTGGAGCCGCGCAAGATGTGCTGCTGACCGTGCTTTCTCCCTCTGTCGTTGGTGGAGACAGCAGCAAGCTGCTGCTGCCTCCTCGTTTGCTGCAGTCTCTTTCTTTTTTGTCTCTTTGCGGACTTGGCCTTGGGTGTCTCCCCCCATTGGCTGCTGCTGCGCCGCTGCTGCAGCAGCTGCTCCTCAGCAGAAACTGTCTCACTGATGGCTCACTGCATGCGCTGCAGCACCTGCAGCATCTCAAAGTGTTGAGTCTGGACGGCAATCGTCTCTACCTCCCAGGCACGCGTTTCGCTGCTCCTCCTCCTGGTTCTGCTGATGCTCCTGTAGTGCAGCAGCAGCAGCAGGAGGAGGAGGGCGAGTCTGGGGTCACAGGGCTGGCAGAAGCGGGAGGAGACAGGAGAGGGAGGCGGGGTGTATATGGGGTGTGCTCCTTACTGCAGTCTCTGCCGCAGCTGCTGCTGCTCGACGTAAGCCAAAACAATCTCTGTGGTTTAGGAGAGCATTTAGACAGTCTGTCTTTGCAGCAGCTCATCTGCAGCAGCAATGGCCTGAGGGAGCTGCTGCTGCTGCAGCAGCTGCCGCAGCTGCTGCTGATCGATGCCAGGGACAACCCCTTGCAAATCGTCGGAGGCCTCGAGTTTGCACCCAAGCTGCAGCAGCTACTTCTCTCGCAGCAGCCGCAGCAGCAGAAGCAGCAGCAGCAAATGGGCATGGCGAACCTGGAGATTTGCCATCCAGCCTTGCGATGCCTAACCGTCGAGCTTGTGCCGCCTGCGCAACAGCAGCAGCAGCAGCAGCAGCAGCAGCAATATATAAACTGGCCGTCTGCCTTCTCCCATTCAAACGACAACAGCAGCAGCAGGAGCAACAGCAGCAGCAGCTGCTGCAGCAGCTTGTCTCCCTGTCACTGGCAGTCTTTGCAGCAGTGCCAGTTGCCGCAGCTGCAGCAGCTCTCTTTGTGCAGCAGCAGCATTTCGCCCCTGCGCCCCATCGAAGAACCCCCGAACTCCGAAAACTGCAGCAGCAGCAGCGGCAGCGGAGTTGCCTTGTCGCCGTGTCTCTTCCATAACCTATCTTACCTCTCCCTCGCTGGCTGCAGTTTGCCGCAGGAGGCGCTGCATGCATTTGCTGCTGCGTCGCTGCCGCTGCTGCAGCAGCTGGACTTGCGGTTTGGGGCTGTCTCCGATCTGCCGCGGGAGATTTTTGCTGCGAAAAGAAGCATCAGAGTGCTGCTGCTTGATGGCAATCCGCTGCCGTCTCTCCAGTCTCTCCTGCTTACACTTAGGCCCCTAGTGCGTTGCTGCTGCTGCGATTGCTGCTGCTGCGAGCACTGCTGCTGCTGTGGTTGTGGTTGCCGCTGCTGCTGTGGCTGCTGTGCGTACACCTCGTGGGCCTGATATGGCTTGCTGTGCTGTTGCGGTGAATACTGACGCGTCCTACTGTTACTGAAGTGTCGTTGTGTGTTATCTGCCGCTGCTGGTGCAGGCTAGTACGCTGCAGCATATGTCCCTAAGGGACACCCCGATATGCGAAGGCGTATACCCTTTGCTGCAGCTGCAGCAACAGCAGCAGCAGCAACAGCAGAAATCACTTTCGCTTTCCCGTCTGCTTCTAACCGACCAGCAGTATGAGGACTTGCTGCTGCGCCAGCAACAGCAGCAGCAGCAGCAGCAGCCATTGGCTTGCTGTGGTCCTTTAGAGGCAAATTACTGGAGTACCTCGCATGCAGCAGCAGCAGATCTCCGCTCAGCCTACCGGTCCGTTTGCTTTTGCTGCTGAGCTGTTTCTCCAGCTTTACGGATTGCATTGTGAGAGAGGCAGTTGCTGCTGTTGCTGCTGTTGCTGCTTCATGGCAGCTGGTGTTTCCGAGCTAGCTGCTGCCGTTGCTGCTACTGTGTGCTGCAGGTGCAAGGTTGCTGCAGCTTGTGAAGCGTTGCTGTCTCTTGATGGGCTTGTTTGCTACCAGAGGGCTGGCGATCTTGCTGCTGCTGCTGCTGCTACTGCTGCTGCAGTCGCTGAAGCTGTGCTGCCCAGAAGAACGCTCGCAGCAGCAGCAGCAGCAACAACAACAAACGAGCTTCTCCCTGCTGCAGTGCCACAGGGGCCGTTTGAAGCAGAATTGCACGTTGTTTCTGCTAGTCGGACGCTGCTGCAGCAGCAGCAACAAGAGCAGCAGCAGCAGCAGGAGCGCTGCTGCAGCACAAATGCTTTGCTTCCTGCTACCAGAGCCCGCAGCGGGTCTCCTTTTGCTTTTCCCCAGCTGCATGCTCAGGGGCGGCCACGGAGTGTCTCGGCAGCTCCTGCTGCAATTCGGTCCCGCAGCACCGGCAGCAGCAGCAGGAATGGCAGCAACAGCAGCAGTGCGGCTGGCATGGCGAGCTGTGCGGTTCCTGGGGAGCCAGCAGCAGCTGTAGCAACGGCAGCACCTGCTGCTTCAGCCTCAGCTGTAGCAGCAGCAGCAGCAGCAGCAGCAGTGCCGACTGCAGCAGCAGCAGCTGCTGCTGCCCCGAGCAAACTTTCTTGGCTAGCGGTTATGCTGGGGCGGCTGGTGCCTCAACTTCCAAAGAATCCATTTGCTAAGCAGCACTTTAAGCTGCAGCAGCAGGAAGAGCAGCAGCAGGAAGAGCAGCAGCAGGAAGAGCAGCAGCAGCAAGAGCAGCGGCAGCAAGAGCAGCAGCAGCAAGAGCAGCAGCAACAAACAGCAGAGGGGTCAAGGGACACAGCAGAAGCGATTAGCCTTTGCGACGCTGAGGAGCAGTGGCTCCCTGCTGTCTCTTCAGCACCCGCTGCTATTTCCGCTGCAGCTGATGCTGCTACTGTTCCTGCTGATGCTTCTGCTGCGCTTGCTGCAGCATGGGGCTGCAGTGAAGCGCCTGCCGCAGCAGGCGAAGCACTTGGCAAAGCCCCAGAGTTGCAGCGCATGCAGTGGCTAAGGCCTGGCACCGTTCCCCGCCTGGGGCTGAACAGCAGCAGCCACAACATAAGCAGAAACAGCATTTGCAGCAGCAAGGAGGCTAGGCGCCCCTCCCCTTTACAGCTTCCCAACGGTAGCAGCAGCAGCTATGACAGCAGCAGCAGCGATAGCAGCAGCAGCTATGGCAGCAGCAGCAGCAGCAGTGATGGCAGCAGCAGCAGAAGCAGTGCAACACTTTACACAAGCTGCAACGCAGCCTCAGGCTCTCCAAAAAATCCCTTAATCTTTTCGTCTGCGGTGGCTGCTGCTAGCAGTAGCTCTGCTGCCGTTAGCAGTAGCTCTGCTGCTGTTGCTGCTGCTCCTTTGCTATCTTGCTGCCAGCAAACCCTTTTGCAGCTGCATCATTCTCCTGTTTCTGCAACAGCCGATTCAGCAGCAACAGCAGCAGCAGCAGAAGCATATAGCACCGGCGTGATCGCGCTGCAGTCCTCCAGCCCTAGCAGCGCAGACGAATGGAGAGACTGGGTGTCTCCTGCTGCTGAGGATGCTGAATACACCCCGACTTGGCAGAAAGCTGCAGCAGCAGCAGCAGCAAAAGCAGCAGCGGCAGACTTGTCTTTGTCGTCAGCAGCAGCAGCAGCTGCTGCTGCTGCTGCTGCAAAGGATCTATTCTTAAGTGTCGACCTCACTAGTGGCTGCCGAGTGTTTGAAGCAGCAGCAGATGCAGATGCAGCAGCAGCAGCTGCTGGTGCTGCCAACCCTTGTGACAGGCCGACCGACACTTCTACAGCCCCAGCAACGCCAGCTGCAGCAAACACGCCACTGCATGCGCGGCTGCTGCTGTCCCCTCAGAAGGCAGTACAGAGTGTAAGAGAGAGCATTTCAGAAGCAGCAGCAACACCTTCCGCTGCAGCTTATGCTAAAGTCAACAAGCTGCAGAGACACCCCGACGCAGATCCACAAGCTGCTGCTGAAGCGCCAGCAGCAGCAGCAGCAGCAGCAGCAGCGGCAGAAATGAACAACTTTTACGATTTCCTGCTGCAGGAGCAGGGCCTAGTTAGTCCGTCAGACAGCAGCAGCAGCAGCAACGGCGAAAATAGCATGTTAACACCAGCTGTGGCCCCTGTGGCAGCAGCACCAACAGCAACAACGGCAGCGGCAAATAACAATATTGACTATGGGTATCAGGACGCCGTAGACATCGGTGCAGCAAAGTCCAGCAGCAGCAGCAGCAGCAGCATCAGCAGCAGTAGCAGCAGGGCAACAGAAGCTGAGACCTCTGCAGCAGCAGCAAACGCTGTATCGGCATTAGAGGGGGATGCTGCAGCAGAAGAGGCAGCAGCAGCAGCAGCAGCAGCTTCTGCTGACGCTGCTGCTGCTGCAAAGGCAGAAGCTGCTGTGTTGCACGCGGAGTGTTTGCATGCGGAGAGTGTCTTGTCGCAGACGACTTACGCAGCTACAGCTGCAGGTGCAGCAGCAGCAGCTGCTGCTGCAAGAAGTGCAGCAATGAAGCAAGCTGCTGCTGCTGCTGCAGCCCATGCTGCTCGTGCCTCGCGGCAGGCAGCAGACGCTTTTGGAGCAGCAGCAGCAGCAGAAGCAGCAGCAACAACGGCAGAGGCAGCGCTACACGAGGCAGAAAATACTGCTGCTGCTGCTGCTGCTGCCCTAGACACCGCAGCAGCAGCAGAATCTGCTGCTGAGGAGGCTGCAGTAGCAGCAGCAGCAGAAGCAGCAGCAGCAGAAGCAGCAGCAGCAGAAGCAGCAGCAGCAGAAGCAGCAGCAGCAGCTGCTGCTGCTGCAGAAGCAGAAGCAGCGGAAGCAGCAGCGGCGGAAGCAGCAGTGGCAGAAGCAGCAGCAGCAGCAACAGCAGCAGCAGAAGCAACAGCGGCAGAAGCAGCTGCAGAAGCAGCAGCAGCAGAAGCAGTAGCAGCTGAAGCAGCAGCTGCAGAAGCAGCAGCAGCAGAAACAGTAGCAGCAGAAGCAGCAGCGGTAAAAGCAGCAACAGCAGAAACAGCGGCTGTAGAAGCAGCGGCGGCAGGAGGAGCAGCAGCAGAAGCAGCAGCAGCAGAAGCAGCAGCTGAAGCAGCAGCGATAGAAGCAGCTGCGGCAGAAGCAGCAGCGATAGAAGCAGCAGCGACAAAAGCAGCAGCGGCAGAAGCAGCAGTAGCTGAGGCAGCAGCAGCAGAAGCAGCGGCAACAGCAGCAACAGCAGAAGCAGCAGCGGCAGAAGCTGCAGCAGCAGAAGCTGCAGCAGAAGAAGCAGCAGCAGCAGAAGCAGCAGCAGCAGAAGCAGCAGCAACTGAAGCAGCAGCAGCAAAAGCAGAAGCAGCAGAAGCAGCAGCAACTGAAGCAGCAGCAGCAGAAGCAGCAACTGCAGAAGCAGTGGTGGCAGCTGCACAAGGAGCAACTGCAGAAGCAGCAGCAGCAGAAGCAGTAGTGGCAGCAGCAGAAGCAGCAGAAGCAGCAGCAACAGCAGCAGTAAGAGCAGAGGCAGAAGCAGCAGCAAAAGCAGCAGCGGCAGAAGCAGCAGCGGCAGAAGCAGATGGGGCAGAGGCAGCAGCTGCAGCAGCCGCAGCAGCAGCAGGTGTACCAGCAGCTGCAGCAGCAGCGGTTGTGGCTGCAGCAGTAGATCCATCTGCAGCAGCAGCAGCGGCAGCAGGGCGAGCAGTAACAGCTGGACCCGCACCAGCCATACAGGCAAGAGCAGCAAATGCAGCAGCAGCAGCAGCAGCAGCAATTGCATGCGATGCACCAGCAGCAACAGAAGCAGCGGCAGCAGCAGCAGCAAAGGCAGCAGAAGCAGAAGCAGATGTAGCAGCTATAGAGTGGCTGACGGAAACAGTGCATTGGGGCACTCAGCCGCAGCAAGCAGCCAAAACTTCAGGGGCTGCAAATCCAGCAGGCGGTGTTGAAAACGCTGCTGCAGCAGGAGACACCTCCCCAGCTGTAGTGACAGCAGAAGCAGTTTGCAGCAAAGCTGTTTTTTTTCTGCAGCTGTCTGTTAATGAGGTCGCAAACAACACGTGCGGGGCCTCACCAAGAGACGAAGCGTTGCATCAATCTGCTGCTGCAGCTGCAGCAGATGTGGCAGCAATTGCAGCAGTAACAGAGCCAGAAGCAGCAGAACCAGCACCAGAGGCAAAAGTAGCAGCACCAGCAGCAGAAACAGAAGCAGCAGATGCAGCAACAGCCACACGCCATCCTGCAGCAAGAAGCCGTTTTACTCTTTGCTGCAACAAGGAGACACTTGCTGCTGCTGTTTCGGAGACAGCTGAGCAGCAGCAGCAGCAGCAGCAGCAGCACGGGGAAGTGCAACAGCAAGAGTTGCGAGCGACAAAGCAGCAAATGCCCAGCGCTGCTGGAGCACTTTCTAATGTACTGAAAACCGCCAGCCTCACGGCTAGCAGAAGCAGCAGCAGCAGCAGCAGCACAGTAGGCGAAGCTATCAGCACTCGCTGCACAACTACGGGGAGCAGCAGCTGTGATGGCGCAGAAGCTTTTCCTTTTGTCTCTCAGGCCTTTGCTGCTGCAGATGTCATTGCTGGTGCCGGTACATCGCAACCGCAGCAGCAGCAGCAGCAGCAGAAAGACCACACTGATGCGGCTGCTGCTATGTCGAACGATTTGCTTCCCCGAATCCGCCTCCTGCTGCTACAGTCTGCTGCGCGCGACAGAAGGAAGCAGCAGCAGCAGAAACACCAGCAGCAAGACGTTTCCGTTCAGCAGCAGCAGCAGCAGCAGCACCAGCAGCAGGAGGTGCAGGAGCAGTTGCTGCCTCTGCGCATTCTGCTGTGCACTTTTTCCGATGCAGCAGAGCGTCTGCAGCAGCAGCCACTGAAGCAGCAGGGGCAGCAGCAACTGCAAAGACACCTCGCTGCTGAGGTTGGCCGCCTACAGGAGAGATATGCTGCAGCAGCAACAGCAGCAGCAGCACGCTACGGAGAGTCGGCAGCAGGTAGGCCTTGTGCTGTACTTCGAGTGAGGCTGTTTCAACAAGATCTGCTTTTGCCGCTGCTGCTTTTGCTGCATCTGCTGCATGTGTGTTGGGGTGTACGCGCAGCTGAAGCCTTGCTTCTATTTGAAGAAGCGGTGCAGATTGCTGCTGCTTTTTGGGGGAGCCTTAGCAACGTCATTCAGAGGTCGTTGCTGCAGCAGCAACAGCAGCAGCAACAGCAGCAGCAACAGCCGCAGCAGGTTGCTGCAGGTGGGAGTGACACCCCTGGTGCTGTGACTTGTCCTGCTGCTGCTGATGATTATGCTGCTAACTCAACTGGCAGGACAGCCCAGATGCGAGCGCAGCTGAAGCAGTATGTGCAGCAATTGCAGCAGCAGCAGCAGCAGCAGCAGCGCCAAGTGCAATTGCCCAAAGGCGACACCGCTGAAGTATCAGCGGTGCCGCCTGCAGCAGCAGCACGAGCTGCTGCTGCAGCAGCAGCTTCGCACACCCAACAGGTTGTTTTCCACTCGAAAACGCTCGTTTCTGTTTCCGCTAAGGAGCAGCAGCAGCAGGAGAAGCAGCTCGAGTGTCAGCAGCAGTTGCAGCAGAAGCACCAAGGCAGCAGCAAGAAGGCGCTAACACTTCAGGAGTGCTGGCTGGCTCGCTGCGCAAGGTTGCAGCTAAGGACAAAGCAGCAACTTGCAGGCACACAAATGCGGCGAAGCAGCAGCAGCAAGGACGGCAGCAGCAGCAGCAAGAACAACCGCAGCAGCAGCAGCAGCAGCAAGAACAATCGCAGCAGCAGCAGCAGCGTAGTAACGGGGATTGCAAACATCCCGCGGCAGATTAACCGCCCTCAGCCGTTGCTGCGGCCGCTGCGTCCTTCCTCTGCTGGACCCCCTGCTGCTGCTGCTGCTGCACTTTCCAGAGCAGCAGCAGCAACAGAAGCAGCAGCAGCAGCACGGCCTGCGTCATCGCGCAGCAGTTGTCCGGCTCGCATGTTTGATTTATTGCGTCCTTCCTCGGCGGCAGCAGCAGCAGCAGCTGCTGCTGCTGCTGCTGCAGCGGATATAGCAGCAGCAACAGCAGCAGCAGAAGAAGCAGCAGCTTTGGCAGAGGTTGAACGGGCCGCCGCTGAGGCCGACGCAGCAGCAGCAGCTGCTGCAGCAGCAGCAGGAGAAGCAACAGCGTACTCGGCGCTGCGTGCTGCTCTGGACAGCTCATTGTCTCTCACCCTCAGCCCTGACAGCTCAGAAGTGTCGCCTTCTTCGTTTGATTCCTACAGCAGCAGCAGCCGCGTTTCAGCAGCTGTCGCTGCTTTTGCTGCTGCTGCTGCTGCTGCTGACGACGGGACATGCAGCCCCGCAGCTTCTCGGACGCTTCGCCCAGGGAATGCGTCTCCTGCAATGGCATTAGCACCAGCAGCAGCAGCACGGCACAAACTTCTTACAAGGGACGCAGCAACAGCAGCAGCAATAGAAGCCGAGACTGGGCCTCCCCTGTCTATAGCAAAACCAGGCGTGCCATCTTGCAACGTTAATGCTCGTGTGTCTCTTCAGCAACTGCGGAGGGAGCAGCAGCAGCAGCAGCAGCAGCACGATCGCTCTCTCTCTTGCGCGTGCAGGCGCAGCAGAGGCAGCAGACGCGCTGCTGCTGCTGTGACCTGCAAAAACTGCGGTGAGGCAGTGTCTCTGCCTGGTGGTGTCCCTACTGCTGCTGTAGCAGCAGCAGCACCACATGTTGTGCTGCTGCGGCCCCGAGGGGAGAAAGCAGCAGCAACAGCAGCAGCAACAGCAGCAGCAGGACCTTGCTTTATCAGTCCCGTACAGCAGAAGCAGCAAGCGCCCTATTTCCTCAGCCAGCACAGCTATCTGCAGGCATCAGCAGCAGCAACAGCAGCAGCAGAAGCAGCGCCTGGGCCGCGGACGTACGCCAGCAGCAGCCGTTTTGTTCAGAAGGTTCCAGGCAGCCGGAGCAGCAGCAGCAGCTCGAGATGCTGCTGCTGCGTAAAGCAGCCTCACGTAGATACACTGAAGACTCCTCGGCACAAAGTTGCAGCAGCAACAGAGGCAGAGTGCACGTCTGCTCCTGGTGCTCCTGCTGCTACTGCTGCTGCTGCTGCTGCTGCTGCCAGCAGGTTGGACCGTCCATGGGCTGCAAACAGTCCAGCAAAGCAGACCCGTCCGTGTTGCTACGCCCAGCAGCAGCTTCAGCAAGTGCAGCAGGAGCAGCAGCATGTGCAGCATCAGCAGCATGTGCAGCAGCAGCAACAGGTGCAGCAGCAGCCGCAAGTGCAATATTATGGTGCCTTCTCGGCTGAAGCTTCTGGGCCTGCGTGGGACTTGAATGCAGCAGCAGCAGCAGGTGCTGCTGCTGGTGCTGCTGGTGTCTCCTGCTGCAGCATGCAAACAGCAGCTGCCAGAACACCCGTGGGTTTGCAGCGGCGGGAGACGAGCCTTGCGCTGCCCCTGCCTGCAGCAAATGCAGCAGCAGTAGTCCCTTGGAAACTCCCTTCGTTTGCTGCAGCACCGACAACAGAAATGCCACAAAAGCAACAGCAACAGCAACACCTGCAGCCACATAAGCAACAGCAACTGCAGCCACATCAGCAGAAGCAACAGCAACTGCAGCAGCAGCAAGTGTCCTCCTTGTTGCCACTGTCTCCCGCCCCTCTCTGTGGTGGTGCAGCATGGGACGCTGCTGCTGCTGCAGGGTCTGCCTCTGCGCCACTAGCAGCAGCAGCAGCTGCTGCTGCTGCTGCAATGCCCGGGAGGACCATAGACACCGTAGAGCCTCTTGCAGCCGCAGCTGCTGCAGACGATTTTTCCACCCGCTTCCTCTCCAAAAGCAGCAGCAGCAGCAGCAGCAGGTCTCTATTGCCTTCTGCTGCTATTTTCTTTTTTGCTTGCGCTGACGCGCAGCTGCTGCGTGCCGCTGCAGAGCCTCTGGGCCTGCAGCAGGCAGCAGAACAGGCAGCAGCTCTGATAGGGTCTTTGCAGCAGCAGCAGCAGCTGCTGCTCGTGGCAGCACTTATTTTGGGTGTTTCTGTCTCTGCAGTGAGTAGCTGCTGTGTCTCCTTGCTGTCTCTTCGTTTCCCTCTGTCTATTGCTTATTAACGCACCAGCACTTCCCTAGAGAGACGAGCGACCAAGCTCCCTTAGAGATAGATGCTGTTGCTGCAACAACAGAGGCACTTGGTGCTGCTGTGTCTGCTGCAGGCGGAGGCGGCGATGGGATCTCCAGCAGAAGCAGCAACAACTGCAGCCGCAGCGATGCGCTTCAGCAGCATGAGTCTTCAGGCCTCCGAGCATGTCCGCGCTGTGCAGCAGCAGCAGCAAACCTCTGCTGCTCTTCTCTGTGCTGTCTCTCCTGGATCGTGCCGCGTGGAGCCGAATTTGTTACTGCAGGTCCGCCTGCTGCTGCTGCTGCTGGTGCTTCCTTTGTTGGTATTGTTGCTGCTATTCTGGCTGCTACAGTTGCTGCAGCGCGTGTTGTTGCTGCTCCACATACGTAGCGGCTGCAGTTTTTGCTGCTGCTGTACCTCTTGCTGCTGCTGTACCTCTCGCTGCTGCTATGGTTGTTTCAGGAGGTGCAGCCGCGCATGTTAGTCTGCGGAAGGCCTGCCGCCGATGGCGGCAGCGCAGCAGCAGCAGCATCAGAGGGGACAGCAGATAGGCCCATTCTGCTGTCCCCTCTGATGCTGCTGCCTGCCGCTTTCTTCGGCTGCTGCGATTCTGTGCTGCTGCAGCGGCAAGGACTTATTGCTGTGGTCGCGTAAGCTGCTGTGTTTGCAGTTGTGAGGAGTATTCGCAGCTTTGCTGTGTGTCTGCTGCTGCTACGGGTTGCTGCTGCAAGATGCTGCAGCAAGATGCTGCAGCAAGCCTCATGTTCTGCGCCGTCTCGATTTTTACTTGCAGGACGGAGCGGGTCCTCCCAATATTTAAGGTGACATACAGATAGTCTCCTACGCACACCAGCTGCAGCAGCAGCAAGAGCTGCAGCAGCAGCAGGTGCTGTCGCGCTGTACTTAGGCCGGCTAAGGCCTATTCAGAAGCAACAGCCGCTGCTGCATAAGAAGTATGCCAGTACTGGGTGTTTGGAGTTGCTGCCTCTCTGCTGCTGCTGCTTTTCTTTCTTTGCTACTGCTGCCCTTTTTGTGTGGAAGAGACAGCGGGCATGCAGCAGCACGTGCTGCCACAGAAGCAGCGGCAGCAACAGCAGCAACAGTAGTAGTAGTATCAGCTGCAATGAAAGGCCAATTTAAGGAAAGCAGCAGATCCGTCAGCACTCGTCTGTCGGTTTGAATTGTCACTTTCGGGTGTACAGACAGCAAACCCCAAGCCTAAAACTTGCGTTGTTTCCATTCGCGAGCAGAGACACCGCAGGTGGAGGCATAGAGGGCGTAGGGAGGAGAGAAGGGGTGGCTAGGGGAGCACACAGAAAACGAGAGAAGCAGAGAGAGCCTGCACAGAAAGGGAAATAGAGCCGCATGCAGGCTATGTTGCCTTTTTGATAGACAGCTAAACAGACAGACAGCAAAAGACACACGAAGAAATCCGTAGTGCCGCTTCTTCCGTCTTTCGTGCCCTTTCGTCCCTTTCTGGGGCGC
Source organism: Eimeria falciformis (assembly GCA_002271815.1). Taxonomy (NCBI): domain Eukaryota; phylum Apicomplexa; class Conoidasida; order Eucoccidiorida; family Eimeriidae; genus Eimeria; species Eimeria falciformis. The sequence continues at coordinate 489,831 of NPHX01000301.1, forward strand.
CGGGCCTTGCAGAAGGCCTCAACAACGCACATAAAGGCAGCAACACCAACTCCGGCTCCTGCAGCATAAGATCTTCTGGGCTTAGCAGCGGGAACTGCTTCTTAGGAGAAATCTGTCAAATAGCAAAGCGGTTCCTTCGGTCCCCAACTTTTCCTTCTTTTATAAAGGCTTTTAATAGGACGCTTAAAATTTAAGGTGAGGCCTGGAGTAAGCAGATTTTGGGCTTGAGCTCTTCCGTTGCAAGTCCATGTGTGTGTTGGATACGGCAGTGTTAGATAGTGTTGGGTATGGCAGCGTTTGTTTGTAAGTTACCACTTCGATTGTCCTCACTCATAACCTCAGTTATGTAAGAGTGAACGGGTTAAGCTTGTATGTGTGAAGAGCAGGAGCCCAGCTCCTCAGATTGTGTGTTGGGAAGGTGTAGACCAGCTCCACTATTGCTGCAACATCCTGTTGCCGCTTGGCTGTGCTCAGCTCGGCATGGCCTCAGACAGGCAAGCTGGGAAAAGGCAGCCTTTTTATGAGACCAACTATTCTTAAGCTATTGTTTCATTTTAGTGCTAATGTCCTGCAGAGGTCGAAGCACGATGGCTTGTTCTCTTGCGGTAAAAACCACTTGGGTGTTCTCAACCTTGTTGGTATGTTCGGCCTCGCAAAAATACCTTTGCCTTTTGAGAACAACCGAAATAAAAGCAACCGACTATGTTTCTGTACACTTTCTCTCGTTATCGAGCTCAATGCGGAAACCCGAAGCAAGCCCCACTCTTGCGCCTACAGCGCTAACATGCAAAGTAAACAGGCATATTCTCTAAATATTATGATTAGTAAACACTTTTTAGTGCGTTTTAAATGATGTTACGTCTTTCCTCAAGGGAAAGTTTGGTAAAAATACAAAACCACAAGAAAAAGCATGTATCAAGATGGCCTGTGGCTGGCTGTGGGCAGCTGGTGGGGTCGATAATAAGAAATGAGGAGAGAGGCTACTGGCGAAAAGAGCCACCAATCCTCTTGCAAATCTCTATAATAAATCCTAAAACTCCTTTTTAAAATTGTCTTACTTAGGCATAAAACAGCCAGAAAAGGCTGTTCAAGATCTGTTGCTGGTAAATAGGGTGTATTTCTGGCTTGATCTCTTTTGGCCTTGGCGAGCTGGGCCGCTGGCTCGGCTGCGGCATCACCAGATGGAGAGACACGGTGAAAATCTGATGTTTTAAAAACCTTTTAGCGGCGCATTGAAAGAACAAACAAGGCACTAGCTATATGTTTTCTCATTGCCGGACATTCGCCTGTTTGTTCCCAGTTGTCCCGACGAGCTCCTGGCCATCTCTGCACTTCCTGCTTCTCTCCCTGCGGCTCCTTTCTGAGGAGCCTTTTTTATGTTAATAGCCAGCCAACATGGCCGCTGCGTGGCATTTCTTGAGCCCATTCTAACCGCGAAACCTGAATAGGTTCACCTGTCCTAGCTGGGGCAGCAGCTAGGCATTGAGCTTTCTGGAGCCATAGTTTTCTTCACTGCTGTCTGTGCAGCAGTCGCTGCTGCTTGCTTTTTTGTGTATTTAACGCGAAAAGCCCAGAGGGGGAAGATGAAGCCTTCCCGTTTTTCTGTGGCATCTCCGCGCATGCGGCGCTTGCCTGGCGGCCACTTCAGGCGCCTGGCTCAGGGGGACGAATGTCCCATTTACGACCTCCTGTGTGCCTGCTCTTGCTGCTACCCAGCCAAAGAGTATGAGATTATAGGAGGACCCGCCCCGAGTTTTATGAGGGCTCGTTCCGACAGCCACCGCAACAAAAAGGCCTTCACCGAGCGCAAGAGAAGCAGCAGAGCTACCAGCAGATCGTCAGGCGGCGGAGATTCCAGGCAGGGGCAGCGGACCCTTAGCTGGGCAGACACCAGAGGCAGCAGTTCTGCTAGCGTGGAAGGTGAAACCGAACGAGATCATGGCAGCAGAAGGGGCGGACCCCACACAAGCAGAAGCAGCAGTAATGTGCCCGAGACACCTCATGAGACACCTCCAGGCTTAAGCCCCTCTGTCACTCCAGCAGTTCAAACCCCAAGGGTCACTTCTGCTCCTGAGGCTCGCCCACCCCTTTCCAAACGAGCCTCAGGAGCAGTACCGGCAGTCTCCCGCGGAGAGTCGGCAGAGAGAGCCAGAAAGGCCCAGGCTTCTGCGCCTGAGACAGATAAACGCAGCAACCAAACCCCTCTCCAAAAGAAATCCACAATGAAGGTAAGACAGCAAAACGCGAGAGCAGCGAATTGCTATTTTTTGATTGCCGCAGTAGCAGAAACCACCAAGTCTTTGAGAGACACTGAGACAGAGTAAATAGCGGGGAAGGGCCAAGGGCCTCCCAGAGAGGCGCTTAAAGAGGATTGTTTGCTGGGCCTTCTCCGCAGGATCAGCCGTCAGAGCAGAAGGCTTTGCCAAAGGAAGCTGAACTAGCCCCACCCGCAGAGGATTTAAAGGCAAGCAAGCTCGTTGTGGAGGTCGCAGGTCTCAAGTAAACCCCAAACCCTAAACCCCAAATGCTAAACTCTAAACCCTACCTATACCCTTGACCCCGCGGAGATGCACAGCCGCTTTGAGGAATTTAAGAATTAAGCTTAGGGTTTAAGGTCTAGGGCTTAGGGCTTTGTGATTGCAGTGGGAAGTTCGCGATTCCGGGCAAACGCCAGGAGGTGTTTTTGCTCTGCGGATATATCAGTGACTCCCTTACTGACGTAAGTGTAGGGTTTAGGGTTTAGGGTTTAGGGTTTGGTGCGAGTACGTGTTTTCTGGAGGTTTGGTGTTAAGGGATTAAAGTCTGTCGCTGAGGTTGTAAGAAGTCGTTTCTCTCCCAGCACTAAGTCTGCCTTGTGCTGTGAGGGGGTTTAGGGTTTAGGGTTTAGGGTTTAGGGTTTGTGTGCTGCAGCTCCTAAACCACTCGCGGAACAGGTCTCCCAAAGAGGAGCTGACCAATCCAGTTGGAGGGATTGTGGACATTCCCATGGTGCATAGAGTGAGGCAGCAAGCCCAGAGTTTCTTCTGCTTTGTCGTTTTGGGGTGTATGTACACCATTCCATCTTGCGAATCACAGGAGAAAAAGGAAAGGGCTAGAAGATGGTGCTTTGCATGCATGTTTGGCTGGCCTCCAGTCGGGGAGTCTCCTTTTGTCTTGTTTACGTTGCACTGAGCTGAGCTCGTATTTTGTGTGTTTTCCTGCCTGCAGTTTGTGCTGCCCATGGAAGGAAGTGCTGCGGCGCTGCGGCTGACGTTGGTGGTGATTCGGGAAGTTGAAGAGAATCTTGGCAACAAGCAAAAGATGACATGGAAGCTGAACGACGTGGGCTCCATCGTCTTTCCTATCAAAGAATTGCAAAAGCCAACTGTGAGCCAGCCAGCTGCATGCACATCAAGGGGTATATGCGTTTCTGTGTGTGTCTCTTTTTGCACCTCCTCTCTGTTCTCTTTCTCTGCAGAGATGGAGCGTGTTGTTTGAGGCTTTGTCGATTGCAGCTCTCTGTGAAGAAATCGGGGATTTTTGCTGCATGCGCATAGCTGCTTTTCGTGTGGCGTTGCATGCAGACCATCGAGTGGAATTCTTATCCAGTTTCTCTTTCTTCAACCTTTGCATCCACTTGTACCCACGGCCACATGACACGCATTTCCAGCGCCTTCCCGACACTCCTAGCAAAGCCTTTAGTTAAAAATAATTCAAACCGTTTTCGGCTCCTTGACGCTCTTTTTTGTGGAGCACTTTTTAAGAGGAAGTCTGCTGGTTTAAGGCCCTCGCCAAAGCTGGCCTCATCGAGAGACGCGCATGCAACAGTCCCGATTTGCTGCTGCTTTCCGCGCTGTGCTGTGCCTCAGGCAGCGCAGATTTAAGGCTCAAGTTTTCCTCATTTGCCCTGGATAACGGGCCGCCCATCCCCGAGGATGTAGTGGAGCCGTGAGTTCGAAGGCTACGGATGTGACTTTGTGCTGCCGCAAGGCATTCTTGGGGCTTGCGCATGCAGGAGGGTATTTATTATTGCCTGCATGCATGGCGGTAGTACTGTCTACCCCGTACACATGTTTGCCAGTCATCACGGAGTGTCGGCTGTCTGTTTGTTTGCTGCCTCATCGTTGGCTCGAAGTATTGTGTGCGTCTTTGCATGCAGTTTCAAGCCCCAAGGCGGCAAGTCCAAGAAGAGCGTCCGTGGAGTTGCAAAGCACGAAGCGGCGATCCCTTCGAGGCCAAAATTTAGAGGGAAAACAGGCTGGAGCATCACCTCTCCAGTTAACAGCTTCAGCAGCAGCGAGTTTTATACTGATGATATGGACAGCGACCACTTCAACGATTTGTGCAGTGTCGCCCCGTCTCCCCTACCTCCTTTCCGCATGCGCAGCTCTGCTGCTAAGGAGCAGCACGTGACACTGAAGCTGAAAGCGTTGGGCTCTGGCTCTCTCCACGGAAAACAGCAGAAAGGAGACAGCAGCAGCAGCGCCCAATCTAAACTAACAGCGGCAGCCGCATCTGGTCCCGCAGTTTATGCGATTGATGAACACAACATCGTTGACTGCAGAGATCTGCTGGAGGAACGCTTCTCTCTCGACTGCTTTGTTGATTCTTCTGGGAGTTTGCAACCCACGTGGAAGCTGCAGCACCAGCAGGCGTCTGTGTTGCTGCGGCAGCTGCTGCAGCAAGAGAGCGAGGCAGAGCAGCAGCAGGATTGGCACTCACGGGCAGAAATGGAGACAGAGGAGACACCCCTTAGCAGCTGCCGCCTTTCAACACGCGAACATGTTTTCCCTCTTTCTTCAATGCCTCGAAGGAAGGGAGGGTTGGCAGAGCCTCTCCGCAGATATTCTACAGCCAGAGACAGAGAAGGCGCATGCAGCAGCAGTAGCAGGTCCAAACGGATGATTTTCAATGCACCCCGTTGCGCCGCATCTCTCCCCTGGAGCAGCAGCAGCATCAGCAGCAGCCCCCGGCATGAGCCAGGCACGCCCAGCACCAGGGAAGCCTCCCTCAGTGTTTTCCCGGAGGCAGAGGCAGACGTCACATCTCAAAAAGGGGGACAACACAGCCAGTGTGCTCGGAAGCACTACGGGTGTACAGACACCCCACGCAGCAGCTGTTCCAGCAGCAACTGCGGATCGCTTCCGAAGGCCATCTGTCCCCCCTCAAAGAAAGCACCTCCACAACTGCCACAGCAACCCCGGCAGCAGCGGCAGGCAACACTTGGGAGCAACAGCACTTTACAAGAGATCTCCTCAGCCTTAGATAATCTGCTAAGGGACATTGAAGCTGACACTGCAAGGGTGCAGTGCCGCATGCATCAGGGGCAGCAGCAGCAGCAGCGAGCCCCCCTCCCCGCCGTCCCCAAAGCGAGGCAGCCGACAGAAAAGAAGGTTCAGCCTCGAATCACCGCGAAGCCTGGCGCTCGGCGTTTGCCCGTGCCCCGCAGAGAGACAGCAGTGCATTAGCTCTTTTTCTTCCTGATGTTATTTTTCTCTTTTTTCTCTCGCCAAACCTCCCGGCAAAGAGCACAGTGCTGCTGCGCCGAAGGCCCCTACCCCCGTCTCCGCCTGGTGTCTCCTCAAAATGTGCTAGACATAAGGAGACGAGCCGGTGGGCTATTTGCTGCACAGATTATCGGCTTCCACAGGGACTAAACTCGGTGGACATACCGTGCGTGTCAGTGTTCTCTATCTACCATTGTGATCCGAGGCCGCGAGCAGCAGCAGGAAACCGGATTCGGTTGTGTCCTGCTTTGCAGCTTTTTTTCTGTGGCTTCTGCACCTTTATTTCTGCAGCTGCGGAATAGCAGCAGCAGCAGCACAGCAAAATGCTTTCTTTAGGGCGTAAGTGCCACTGGGATTTATTGCACAGACAGCCAGCCAGAGTCGAGGTACAAATTGCCTCTTTTTTATCCAAACCATCTGATATGGCCTTCTAATGCCTCTTTGCACTACTAAGTGACAGACAAAAAGAGAAAGAACGAGAAACACTCAAGTGCAGCAGGCAGGCTAGCGCATGCCAAGCTGCACAAGTGCACATACACCTGAGGACGGGCGGATAAGAGCCCAACGAAGGAACGGGGAGAAAAGCAGGTGGAGACAACTGCTTGCCACTGTACACTTCAGGTTTTGGCGTGCCACACACTCACAAGGCAACAAAGGCACAGCCCCTTTGCTGCTTTTTCTCTGCTGCTGCTTTGGCTGCAGGAGATGAGCAGCACGAGTAGCACAAAGCGAACTTTCAGACTGAGCTCAAGAGGGGACCGGCAGCACCACTAGAAGCATCAGGTGCAGCAATAAGAACTTCCAAAGCCTCGGCGGCAGCGTTAGCTGCAGCACAAGGCATCCAAACGAAACTCTCTGGGATGAGGGCGCTGCTCTCTCCCTGGCTGCACACTTCAGCCTCGGCTTTTCTTGCTCTTTATTAATTTAAAATAACATTGCAGTTATGTTCCCGCAATTATTCTCGAGATTGCTTCCTTTTGTCTTTCTGCTATGTACAAGACCCACACGCAGCCCCATGGCGCTCGGAGAGGCACAGAGTCGGTAGGAGGCACAGGGCTTAGTCCTAAACTGAGGACTACCGATTTTAAACCCCGATTACATAAACAAGAGGATATTTTTTGCACATCCTAAAACCCCAACCTCAACCCCTACTATGCCATAACTGAACAGCTGTAGCAGCAAGAAACGACTCAACTTAATTACTCTTTCGCGGTGTACATACAGCTCAAATAGAAGCGCATGTAAGACCATTAAAGGTTAGAGTGTTTAGGCACCTGTGTGTTGTTGTTGCTGCTGAGGCGGTGGGGAGACAGTCAAAGAACACCCTGCCTGTTGGCCCCGATGCGTTTCCAACAATGGAGCAAGGCATGCAGAAGCACCAACAGGAAGTGCAGCAGCAGCAGCAGCAAGTGCAGCAGCAGCAGGAGCTAGTGCAGCAGCAGTAGCAGCAACCTGTCACAATGATGCCTTCCAAGGCCGAGCCTTCCTCCCTGAGCCCAGCAGGGCAGCGACAACAGCAGCAGCAGCAGCAGCAACAGCAGCAGCAGCAAATGCAGCAGCAAATCAACCAAGCGAGAGGAGGAGCGCAGAGGGGTGTCGAACCGAAGCATGTCTTGCTGCTGCTGCAGCGGATGGCCGAGGCTGACCCGGCACGTTTCCAGGCAAGTGAAATTCCTAAGCCTCAAATGCCTTGCTGTGCTTGCAGCCTGAGGCTGGCCTTTCTCTTACCAGACTCAACTCAACCCTAAACCCTAAAAAGCCTGGCAGGAAGACACTAACTCGTAGCGATCATCACCTACGAAGAAGTGCTCCTTGCAGTGAAAGCTGTCTTCAAGAGTTTGGGGTTTAGGGTTTGTGTGCAGGGAGTGGAGCTTCCTCACACAGGAGGCAAGCCGCTAAACAGTTTGCTGCAATCTCTGGAGCAACGCGGAATAGTAAGAGTTCAGGATGTTCTCAAGAATGCCTACGAGCTGTCTAAGCAGCAGGAGCTGCAGCAGCAGCAGCCGCAGCAGCACCAGGTGCAGCAGCACATGCCAAAACGGCAGCAGCAGCCGCAGCAGCAGCAGGAGCGGAAACCGTCTACGGAATACCAGCAGCAGCAGCGGCTAGTGCTGCAGGACGATGCAGCAGCTTCAGCAGCAACGGCAAGCCGTGCGAGGCCAGCTGCTGCTGCTGCATGCTCCGAGGCAGCGGAAAGTGTCTCCCCACTTGCGCAGTCTCCGGTGAGCCAGTCGGCAGCTTGGAGACCAGCAGCAACAGCAGCAGGAGCAGCAGCAAGAGACTGTAGAATTTGCAGCGTTTTCTATGTGTGCGTTGCAGCTAATGATTGATTCGGAGACCTTAACAAAGATTGTCTCCTACCCAAGAGACAGGTGACCCTCTGCATGTCATTTTCTGTTTGCTGGGACGGCTGTTGGCTGACGGCCAAACCGCAACACGAAAAGACAGCCGCTGCCTCTCCATCAGTTCCGCTCTTCTACTCGTTTATCCTCGCCTGTCTCTTCCTGTATCTGTCCCTTTCTCTCTCTATGTCTTTCTGTCTTCATGTCTGTCTCTATGTCTTTCTGTCTGTATATGTTTCTGTATGTCCCTTTCTGTCTGTATGTCTCTCTCTGTATCTATCTATCTCTATCTGTCTCTGTCTGTCTCCTCCTGTATCTATTCGTCTCTGTCTCTGTGCCTCTCTTCCTGTCTGTCTCTACCTGTCTTTCTGCCTGTCTCTCTGTCTGTCTCTGTCTCTCCCTGACTCTCTCGCTCACAGTGCCAAAACGACTTTTTAAGCTGCTGCTACCCCTGCTGTTCCTCTTGAGGTTCCCGGGCTTGCTGCTGCTGCTGCTCATGCCCCTCCAAGTGCTGCTGCTGCTGCTGCTGCTGTTGCAGGCAGGTGGATTTGATAGCTCGTCTGCTGCAGAAGCCTCGGGGCTTTTACGTGGTGCAGCAGCTCCAGCTGGCAGGCCACGTTGCTGCTGACGTCTGTGCTGAAGCTATGGCTAGCTGCACCACCATGCACCAGCAGCAACAACAGCAGCAGCAACAGCAGCAGCAGCAGCAGCACGTAGTGCAGCGGCAGATGCAGCAACAACATCTGCAGCAACAGTACCAACAGCAACAGCGGCTGCAGCAGATGCGGCAGCAAGCCCCCGGGGCCCTCGGTCCTCCTCCGAAGAGGTCTCGCGTTGAAGAAAGCAGCAGCAGCAGCAGCAGTAGCAGCAGCAGCAGCAGCAGCTATATGGTCAGAGGAGACTATAGTACTGAGGGCGAAAGGCGTTTTTTCAGACCACAGCTGCTACGGCACCGCCCCAAGTTTATGGCTGTTATAAGGAGACACTTGCCTGTTGCGGGGCAGCAGCAGCAGCAGCAGCAGCAGTTGACGGGTTGGTCGTGGCCGCCAAACAGCCCAGCCACGCAGGTGCTGCAGCAGCAGCAGCAGCTGCGTCAGCTACTGCAGCAGCAGCTGCAGAAGCAGCATATTGTGAGCCATGCTGCCTCATCTGCTGCTACTCGGTTGCAGCAGCAGCAGTTGCAAGAGCAGCAGCAGCAAGAGCAGAAGCAGCAAAACATGCTTCGGCTGTATGTACAGCGGATGCTGCAGCAGGCTTTACGGAGGGGTGGGTTTCTAAATGCGATTCCTCTTGTCGCTGCTGATGAAGAAGCAATCGTTACTAGGCTCTTGGAGGCGATACAAACCAGACTCTTGTAGGTCCTGCTGCTGCTGCTGCTGCTGTCCTGCCTGCGAGTGCTGCTTTCGCTGCCGGGGTTGCTATGCCTGCTGGAGTGTCTCTGATGGTGCTGCTGCAGGCTACTGTCTCCTTGTCTTGAGGCCTTTTCCTACTACAGAGTTGACCGCATCTTCTCGCTTTTGCTGCAGCATTCCAACAGAAGCAGCAGCAGCGCAGCAGCGGAAGCAGCAGCAGCGGCAACAGAAGGAAAGATACCTACTGCTCCTGCTGGGGATGGTGCTGCAGCAGCACCGCAGCAGCAGCAGCAGCAGGAAGGTATGGGATTGAAGGCCCAGTCGAGCTTCTATCTCTTGGCCGAGTTTTTCTTAAGGAGAGAAAAAGACCAACAAATTGTTAGTGGCTAGTTCTCGTGGTTGAGCCTCTTGCGCCTCTCTGCTGTCACTGTGCTCTTTCAGTCTCTCTCTATGTCTGTCTCGCGTTGTCTGTTTCTGTCTCTCTCGGTCTCTCACCCTTTTGTCTCCTCGTCTCTCTCTGTCTCTGTCTGTCTCTGTCTCTCGCGCTCTATCTCTTTTTCTCGTCTCTATTTCTGTGCTATCTCTCCCAGCTTCGATCTCAGATTCTCTGTTTTTCTGCCCCTCTGTCTCTGTTTGTATCTCTCTGTCTCTGCCTGTGTCTCTCCCTCTTTCTGTTTCTCTCTATCTCTTTGTCTCTCGTCGCTCTCTGTCCCCTGTGGCCTCAACGCTTTTGCTGCCCTTCCCGCGTCTGTCTCTTCGGTGTTGTCTTTCAGGCTGAGCGTCTCCATCGTCTGAATGAGGGGCGGCGGCGCGTTAAAAATCGGCTCAAGGCTCGCAGCAGCGGGGGGGGAACACAGTCATCTAAGGCGGAAGAGGTGCTGCTGCTGTTGGTGCTTAAAGTGCTGCTGCTGCTGCTCTCTCCTGAGGAAGAGAGCTTGCTGCAGCACTCGTCGCTGCTGCTGCTGCTGCTGTGTCTGCTCCCGCCTTGCCAGTTGCTGCTGCACTTGCTGCTGCTGCGCCGCGCTTGCCCTTAGGTTCCTGATGCAGCAACAACTCTTGCTGCTCCTGCAGCAGCAGCAGCATCGGAGACCTCTGCTGCTGGGGGAGGCGCAGGAGGGCTCGCAGGCTTTGGAGACAGACAGCAGCAAATTCAGCAGCAGCAGCAGCAACCAGAGGAGGCAGCACTTGAGAAAGCCCAAGAATTCGCTGAGGTTTGTGGGCGCAGATTTTGCTGCTGCCGCTGCTGCTGCTGCTGCTGCTGCACGTCTTGTAGGTTCTTTACGTATGAGGGCAGGCAGTCGGTGCCAAAGCAGCAGCAACACCAGCAGCAGCATCAGGAGCAACGTGAGAATGTGTTCTGCGGCTGCAGGTAGCGCACAGCCAGAGGCTGTTGCTGCTGCGCCTCACGGCCTTGGATCTCCGCGCGCTGCTGCAGTCTCCTGCAGTAGAGACTGTTACCCCCCTTTCCTTCAGGTAAGCCCTGCAGCAGCAACAGCAACAGCACCAGCACCAGCAGGGGTGTTCTTGCAAATCCACCAGGCACTGCCTGTAGCAGCGAGAAGAGCTGCAGCTCTAGCGGCACCAGCAAAAGCGGCAGCAGCAAATTCCTTGCGATTCGCTTTGCTGGTGTTTACAGGACTCGTCTCCTGCAGTTTTTAGAATTGCTGCACTTTGATTTGCAGCCTGAACCTCCCCGGCTACCGCTCGCTGCTGTTCGTCTTGCTGCTGCACCTGCAGCAGTGACGCCGCAGCAGCAGCAGCAACAGCAACAACAACAGCAGCAGCAACAACAACAGCACCAGCAACAACAACAGCAGCAAGCCGCTGCCAGCAGCAGACCTCAGAGTGGCGGTAGCGGAGCAGCGAGTAGTGCAGCAGGTGCGGCTCCACCTGTTCCCACAGCAGCAGCAACGAATCTTGCTGCTGCTGCTGCTGCTGCTGCTCAGGCATCGGGCAACGGGATGGTAAAGGCACAGGAGGTGCATGCTGCTGCTGCTGCTGCTCCTGCTGCCGGAGTTGCAGCTAGTACACAAGGAGTTGCTGCTGCACCGCAGCAGCAGCAGCCTGCGGTGTCTGGGGCTGCAGCGCAAGCTGCAGAGACCAAAAAACGAGGCGGTGGCACAGCTACGAAAAACCGCAACAGGAAGAAAGCTGCAGCTGCTGCTGCTGTTGCTGCTATCGTTATGGAAGCTGAAGACAAGAAACGCACAGCAATGCTGCACCAGCAGCAGCAGCAGTACACGCAGCAGCACGGCCTCCCCCCACATCAGCCGCAATTCTTTCCACATCAAGGCGGTACGCCCACTTCTCAGCAACTACTGCTGCAGCAGCAGCAGCAGCAGGAGCAGCTGCATCAGCTGCAGCAGCAGCTGCTGAGGGGCTGCAGCGCCAGCGCTCATGCACTGCAGGAGCATCAGCAGCAGCAGCAGCAGCGGGCAGCTGAGGAGACTCAGCGGAGTCGGTCTGCTGCTGCTGCAGGTGCGAGCCGCACTGCAGGGCAGCATCAGCCGCATGGGGCAGCAGCAGCAACAGCAGCAGCAAGAGACACCAAACAGGCAGGAGCAATGCCCAGGTTTGGTGCAGATGCCTCAGCAGTAGCAGGAAGTGCCTCAGAGCTTCTCATTCCTGATGTCGATGAAGAAGAATTCTTATGATCTCCAGCAGCCGTAGGAGCAGCTGTTCCAGCAGCAGCCACTACTGCTGCAAAGCCAGCTCTGCAGCAGCCGCTGCTGCTGCTGTTATGCAGTGTCTGTACACCGATGCAGCTGCTGTCACAGCTGCTGCTGCAGGTGTTCCGCAGGTGCTGCTCAGCTGCAAATGCTGGCGCTAAGCCTCCGTTGCTGCTGTGTCTGCTGCCGTTTGCTGTTTGCTGTTGCAGCTGCACAGAGGGGGATGTATGTTTTGGAGTGCAGCGGCAGGAATGTTTGCTGTACTACTTGCGAAGTACTTGCGTCTTCTTGCGTTATTTGTGGGTTGCTGTCCCTGTCGGTAGTCTTGAGTGTCTCTTTCTAAGCCCTCCTTCGAAGGCTACTTGGTTCGCTGTCTCTTGTGTCTCCCTAATCCCTTGCTGTTTCATAGGGACTAGCAGATACAGAAACGCATACGTAGACATCTGCGAGCTGTACGCCCTGCCCCGCAGAGGCTCCTCTCCTCTCCTGGGCTATTGCTTGTCGCTGTTTTTCTGTCTCCATGCTGTGACGTTCACTGGCTGGCTGTGATTGTCGCTTCGTGTCTCTCTGTCTACCTCTGTTCCTCTGTTTCCTAGATGCATCCCTGTCTCTCCACAATTCCTTCAGCGTCTCTGTCTCTCTATGCGTGTCTCCTTTTCAGTGCGTAGCACACAAAGCCGCACTCTAGCACAGTACAGCTGCTACTAACACTTTTTAAGATGCTATAGACGCATAGACGCAGTCCGGTCTGCATGCACCGGGCAGCACTGGCCAGCCATATACGGGGGGGCTGGGGAAGGCAACCTCCAGCACTGCCAACAGACGAGGGGTTCTCTGGGGCCCTCCTGATCGCCGCCTCTCCTCGTTGCGTTTGAATACGCACTAAGCAACCACCTCGCAAACTGCATGGACACCAGCACTGCTTCTCCTATTTATGGGCAGAGCTGGTCCTTAAATGGCTGGGATTAAATCCTCAAAAGGTTCGCCTCGGGCGCATGCGGTTACGGGAGGCGGTGCGACATCTTGGGCGCCGAACCTCCCGAATGAAGCACTCAACAGGTTACCAGGCTCCAAGGTCTTCCCATGGATTCCTCGCGCTGCTTTGCCGGCTAGCTAAGCACAGAGGACAACTAACTCTGTTAGCCTGAACACGCCGCATTGCCGCATTTTCACAACACCTGGAAATAGAGACAGCCTGTGGGATCTGACCCTCCAGTTATCGCGAACCGAATGTCTAACGAGAGAGCGCATGCTGCGCTGAAATAACAGAATACTCTATTTAGGGGCAGCCGCGAAGGCGCCCCCTAACCTAACAACTTCCTGGAGGCGGCGTTTCTACTCTGGTGCACATTGCGGCTCAGGTAGGCAGAGGTGCACTCCCTGCTGCCGCAGATAACAATGCCTGCCGCCGACGGACTTCGGCACTGCCATGTTTGCTTGTGTGTGGAAGGATGACGTTGCCCTCTACCTGCAGCCGCCAGCTATTCAGCCGCCATACACGCACTGGGTGAAACATAACAGAAATCACCCGCTTCGAAACAAATATTTCCACGAATGCCGAGTGCCCTGTGTCTGTTCGCGTGGTTATCGGAGTCGTATGAGACAGTAAGAATTGAAAGCTATGCCTTGGAAACTTAGATGCGCACCAGGGACTTTTCAAGCTGTAATAAATCTCGTTGATGTGGCCCGCGGTTCTCTCCTATCACCTCTTTTGGACTCTGGCTCCTACTCAGCCTTTAAGTGGCTTTGAGCGTTGAGCTCGTGGTGTTTAGTGCCAAATATTCTAGAGTAATTGGGGTTGTAAGTACAGTAGAGCTCTTGGGATTTCGGAGTAGGGGATAGAGTTTCCGCGTTTGGAAAGGTTCTAATAACGATGAGGGCTTGTGATTTGCGTTATGCCAGACTGAACTCCAAGACCGCAAGCTAAGTCTACAACAAGCTAAAAACCATTTAAGGAAGCAACGCGACACCACATTTGCTGAGGTTAGAACCGTACAAAGACAAGCGGAACGTGTCTTATCAAGGCTAAAGGCTCACTTGCTTCACCTGGCTTGGGTTGGGTTAGCGGGGAATGAAAACAATTGCCCTACACAACTTCAAACTAGAAGTTAACTTCAGATTAACAAATTAACACGCGAGCCACAAGGAATTTGAAAGACGGCGTCACAAGTCCTTGAATACACGCAAACAGAGGTGCAAGACACACACCACTTGATCGCAATTAAGGAGTTTTGTTTCGCCGCCAAAACCGTTTGGACGCACAATTCCCACCCTACGGAGTTTAACCGGAGGCTCCAAGTTAAAAAAAGAGACGCGAGCCTCTGCAGAATTCCACAAAAGAAAATTTCGCTCTGAACCAACTTGTTGGCCTCAGACGAATGGCAAGTGGGCATCTGGGAGAGATATATGGACAAAAAATGATCCTTTCTCATAATATTTCCAGTGATATATTGTTGCGTTTGTGGCCTCTTGCCATGAGAAACAAAGCTTGCAAAAGGCAGGAGTTGGGATGTTACTGTGTCTGTCTGTCTCTCTGCTACCGTCAATCCCTGCCTTTCCTTGCCTCTTTCCAGTATTTTAAGGGGTTTTCGATGTATATTTTCCCATTTTTGTCTTGGGGTGTCCACAAAAGCGACAGTAGCAGCGCGAGCAGCAGCCACAGCCAGATTCGGCGCAGCAGCCCTTGCTGCTCATTTTAGGGTCACCAGGGGTTGTTCTGCTTCTCTTGAGATTATTTTAAAACAAAGTGTACAAATTTGTACAACTTTTTAATAAGCATCTTGTAGGACGTGAGACAGAAGCCTCTATATTCTTCGGCAAATTGCTGCTAAGACCATCGGGGCACACTGAAACAGCACCAACTGCCCCCAATGGGTCGGCTGTGCTTGTTGCTCCTCTTGGTTCCATCTCCCCAGGTGTACGTTTAGCAGCATTAGCAGCAAACGCAACAACACTAACAACAGCTGGAGTGTTCCCTACAAACCCATCAGGAGGAGCCTCGTTGCTAGAGCCTGTTTTTAGGGGCAGGGCTACTTCCCAGGGAGACAGCAGCAAATAGCATAGCTTTGATGCTGCAGAAGCTTGTTGCTGCTGCTGCAGCAACCTCCCGGCTGCTCTTGCTGCTGCAGCAAGCTGTGTCTGGAGCTGTCGCATTCTAGCTGCCGACTAGGTCAGGGGCCCCTCCCCGGGTGACGCATCCGGGGCCCCCGGAAATGCGTAGCGAGAGAGTGCAGGATACCCACCCCCCTCTGCACTGGCAGAGGAGGCAGCAGCAGCAGCAGCAGCAGCAGCAGAATCAATCTCAAGCTGCATGGGCTGTTCTCTTAACAGTTTTAGAGGTTTTTCCTGCACATTTTAGGTTGGTCGGATTAGCTTCTGCTGCTCTTGGTGCCGCTGCTTTCGTGCCGCTGCTGCTGTAGCTGGTAGTGTCTCTGCTTATTTGGTTGCTGCTAGTCGGAGTGTACGTACACCCATTTCTGTTACATTTGCTGCTGCTGCCGCTGCTGCTGGTGTGTCTCTTGCAGCATTGGCGCCTACGTGGATTTGCTTACCTCTCAGCTGGGCCGTCGGGTGTATCTATGGCAGTCGGGGCAGGAGGTGTGCGGCTCCTTTCTGTGTCTCCTATCTTGTGCTGCTGTTTCTCGTGTCTCTGCTGCCCATCCCAGACAAAGGAAAAACCTGCTGCTGCTGCTGGCCTGCTGCAGCGCAGCACCTATGCTTGCTGGTGTCACTACACAGAGCGCTAGAGCCTATCTCATCGGCAAGTAAGTTTAGGGTTTAGGGTTTAGGGTTGGGGGTTTAGGGTTTAGGGTTTGGGGTTTAGGGTTTGTCTGCAGCTGCAACCCCTTTACATGCTGCAGCAAACTGTCTCCAAACTCCAAAGTATGTGTTTTCTCCACTACTACTGCTGCTGCTGCTGCAGGGTGGTTGCTGCTTTGCTAGGGGGGAAGCCCCTGACTGGATCGTTTGTGGTACGTGGTGGCAGGAGCACGATGCCTCACTTGAGGCCTCAAGGCCTTGCGCAGCGCATGCACCTCAGCCAACCGGGATTGCGTCTCCCTTGAGGTTTAGGGGTTTGCGTTTATGGTGGTTGGTCTGTTGGTTTGCTGCAGGTTCTCTCTTCTTGGATTTGCGGTAAGAGATGCCGCAATGGCTTCTGCCCGATGCAGAAGTTTGGGGTTTCGCTTTTAGGGTTTAGGGTTTGTTGTCTGGACTCTTCAGCGAAAATATGCTTTTTCTAAAAGTGTCAACAGCTTCTCATTAGCTAACTAAAACTTGCTTGTCGGGTGCTGCGCCTGCAGAATGGAGTGACCTCAAACAAAGGGCGGCATGGCAAGTTGTTGCTGCTGCTGCTGCTGTTGGAGCCCCTGCTGGTGTTGCTACAAGTGCTCTATCGAGTTTGTGCCGTTGTTACTGTTGGTGCTGCTGCAGCAGTTGCAATTGCAGCAACTGATGCACTTGTAGCTCCTCGTGCGTTTGATGCGTCTATGTGCAGCTTTTCGCTTATATACGCGGCAGTCAGCGGGTCTCTGTTATTGGGTAGGATTCTGTTGGTTGCTGCTGCTGTTCTGCTGCTGCTACTGCAAGAGGCTGCTGTTGTCTGTCTTTCTCTTCCTGTCTCTGTCTCTCTACCTCCTCCGCTTTCCTGCTGTCTGCCGCTGATGTGTCTCCAGGCAGCTTGGCTGGTGGTGTTTTCTTAAGGACGACTCAAAGCCCAGAGGCCTTGATGCTTGCCGCCTTGCTGCTTCGGCTGCTCCACCCTCTGGCGCTGCTTTTCAGCCCCATAGGCAGCAGTCCCCAGCAGCCACCACCACCGCAGCAGCAGCAGCAGCAGCATTTCTTAGACGGTTTAGAGACACCCACCCTGTGGCCAGCAGAGGGCCTCTCTGTGTTGTCTCTGCGGCGTGCTACAAGTTTCTCTGAAGGGCAGGGCAGTCCCGTTGCTGCCGCTGCAGCTGCTGCACATGCACCTGCAGTTGCGGGGGACAAGGTGTCCGTACACCCCCTCCGCTTTTCTACGTCTCTGCCAGACTTGACGTCTCGCTGGGTGGCTGGCGACTACCCCTGCCTGCTGGACGATGCGTTGGAGACAGCTGCCGCATCGCGAGCCTCAGCAGCAGCAGCAGCAGCAGCAGCAGCGGGGGACTCCCCGCTGCTGCCCACAATTGACGAGGAAGCAGCATCCATCACTGCTGCCGCTGCTGCTGCCAGCACCATCTCTGGACGGTCTGGCTTGAGAAAGGTTGCAGCGTCAGCAGCAGCGCTGCCTCATGCAGTGGCGCGCCACGTGCTGCTGGTGGGGAGAGCATTTCGGCTGCTGCTGCAGCAGCAGCCGCTGGTTCTGTTGCTGACGTGCATACACTGCTCCTTCAACGCAGCAATGCAAGGCACCTCTTTAGCCTTTGTGAAGCACCAGCTGCACTTCTCCCACGATCAGGTACTGGAGACGAATCCGCTTAACCTCCGAGCTGTCTAGACACCACAATGCCATCCCTAAAGGAGGCCCTTCGGTGTTGCGTCTGCCTTTTATAACTTTATCAGCCTCTGGAGGAATGAGCTAGCAAGCTATGACACGCTGTAGCCGCAGTCCCGCGTTGGCCGTGCTACTGTGCTGCGGGTCCTGTCCACTGTGACAGCCGTTTGGGTTGTAGTAACATATAGGTAGCTTTTTGCTCGTTTGTTTAGCTAGCTAGCTGGCTAGCTGCATGGTGGTTCCGGCGAGCCTCTTTGCTGCAGGTCTCCTTCATCATGACTACTTTCGGGGCAGCAGGGATTGTCGTGCAAGTAAGCGGCAAACCCTAAACCCTCAAGCCACCCACTGGGCTGCTTCAGATGCATGCGCTTAGCTTCGTTTCTTCGGTCTGCTGCTGGTTTTTTTGCAGGTCTTTTTGCTACCGATGATGCTCCAGTACACTTCCACCCAGTGGCTGCTTTTTATCAGCAGCGCCTGTAACGTCCTCTACGCTGCACTTTTTGTTGTTGGGTGAGCCAAACCCGCAACTCAAAGGCAACGAGGAACCGATCCCCTTAAACCCGAAACTTCACTTACGTTGCAGCTCCTCCGAGGAGGCCACTAAATAAGAGACGACGAAAAGGAGAGCAGAGCTGGGACTCGTCAAATGTAAAAGCAGGCACGGATGCACACTGGGGTGTCTGTGCAGCTCCTCTGCCTCGTGTATTTTTGTTGCCTGCCTCTTCGGTGCGCTGGCAAGTGCCTCAAGAGGTAAGAAACTTTCTTTGCTTGCCCTTCCCATCTGTCCCCCTATGTCTTTGTCTTGTACTTACACTCGACCACTATTCCCCGCAACATTCAGTTTGTGGTGTCTGCGGCTGAGCAGGCTGCTTCCCTGCACTCCTAAGCGAAACTCCTCAGAGGCGGCCTTGCAAAAGCCGCTGTAACGGCAGCCCCAGCACCAACGCCGAGGGGCTCGTGCACGGCAGCTTCACCCTCATTCGTTTAGTAGCAAAAATTGTTGGCTCGACGCTTATGGCTGTCATCAGCAATTCCTATGCTTCCCTACCCTACCCTTTGGCTTTTCCTGCTGTTGGCTTTGCAGCGCAGGCAGCGGCAATGGCAATTTGCTCTGCTTTAGCTTTTCTGCTGGCCACAGCTACCTCGAAATCCCAACTCTCTAAAGCACTCTAAACCTGCTCAACCTTCTTATTGGGTGGACGAGCATCAAAGAAGCTGCATGCCAGCAGTCTATCGTCTCTGCACCAAAACCACTCTATCTCCAACACTGTGTAAAAAGAACCCGTATCTCTCCAGCACAGTGCGAAACAAAAGTATCATCTTAGGAAAACAGATTTTGATTCGCGAACACATTGATCATTGAGCACCTTTGGCATCAGTAGGGGATCGTCCATAGCGGAAAAGAACTTTGCTATTCCCGCTGTCTGCTTAGCTGCCGCTGCTTTCCACTGTCTGGCAAACCGGCAGCAGTGAAAGCATGCGTACACGCCATCGGCACACTGAAACAAGAAAGCGAAGAGCCCTGGCTTAACTCTTCCTTTCCTGATATCCCGCCACTTCGTGACCAGTGAAAACATCCAACGGAAAACAATTATTTCGTGTTTTCGACAGACCCATTCTCTTTTTCCAAAAGCTTCCTGCCCACTGTGGCTCGAAGGGTTCTCCTAGTTACGGTTGGCGCTCCTCGTTCTCATAAACACATCCTGTTTCGCAGATCCTTCAACAGTTTGTCCTACGCATCTCGTGTTGATCGGTTAGGCGTTGGCTTAAAAATGCTTCTACTTCGTTTAGCCTCTGTACCTACTAGTACGGGAATTTACAGTTGCGTCACCGTTTCCGCCTCGGAACCGCTTGTGCTTTTGTTGCATTTCGTCAATAACATCACCGTACTTTCTTTTGACGCCGGCATCCAGCCCGCCTGCAGACTTCCCGGTGGGCTTTGAAGAACGATTTGTCTCCATATACCTCTGTATCCTCTCCGCGCGCGCTTCTGCATCCTTGTTGTTTTGTTCCCTAGCTTTTATGAAACGTGGGTTTCGCTCCAGCTCTTCAAGTACTTGTCTATATTTTGCTTCGTGCTGACGCCGATGACGAGCTTCGTCATCTTCGGGTTTTTTATGTGAAGAAACTCCACGACGCGTGTTATTGGGCCCCTTGACTACTGGGCGGAAGGCGTTGACTTCAGCTAAGTTCGCTGTGAGGCCAAGAAGGCATAGAGTGAGGAACCCCCAACTCCGAACGCAACCCATTTTAATACAAAAGAGGGAAACGTTTTCAAAAAGCTTTAATGCAAAGTAAAAAAATGTAAATCTGGATGTGGCAAAGGCACCCAAGACAGAGACGCCAGCGGGAGTGCCGCTGGCAAAAAGCAGGGTCACCAGCACAGCCAGCTTTCCAAGCCACGCGCTTTCCGAGATAACATCCTTTCTTAATTGAATTAAATTTGAGAAAAATAATTTTTTTGTGCTTTTCCTTTTTTTCACCTTCCCCACGGAAACACACAGAGCACTGGAAGCACGTCTTTCCTGCTTGTCTCTTGAGGCCATCCTGTCTTCGATTTGCCTTGGCTAGTCAGCAACACACAAGCTGATATACACATCCCGCTTTCACTTTTCCCATGCTACCCACTTTTTCCTTTGCTTATCCAACTAATCGCCTCTCCAAATCGCCACATTGCCAGCTAGGCAGCGAGTCAGGTAGCTGAGCTTGAGGGTTTGCATAATACGCAGCTTTCCTCGAAACAGACAAAGGGTCCTTGATGTAGGACGCTGTCTTTGTCTGAGTGGAGGGGTAGACGTGCGTCTAATGTGCCGACCAGTAGCCGAGTGAGTGTGGGTATCCGTGTAGCTCTCGTAATTAGGCCTCCGCTTAACGGCCGTAAGTACTAACACGAAACAGTACGTTAAGGGTAGTTCGTCCACAAAGAAGGCTGCCGTTTTCCTGCTTGCATTTTTGAGGTCATGGAGACCTGAACGCAGCCAAGCGGCAAGCGGATGCGGCCAAGATGCAGGCCACCAGCTGCACCTTGGGCAGGCACACATCCCAACACACAATCCGAGGAGCTGGCCTACTGCTCCTTATATACGCAAGCGTAACCCTTTGACTCATAGATAACTTAGGGCATTACTTATTAAAAATACGTGAGGTAAGAAACAGGCAAACAAAGACATAAGCCCTAGCATACTATTATTAGCCTTATTTGTGATCGGAGAGCTGCTTACTCTAACGCCTCGTTCGTTTTCTCAGTCTCATGTAATTCTCGCTGGCTTCAGCTCAGGGCTTGAAGTGCAGCCCGTAGATCCTTCCTTAGCTCTCTCTTACGTTTGTGTTTTCTAGCAAAGAAGGGTCTAAATTCCGCTTTATCGCTGCTGTTTTTTGCCAGCCTCACAAGACCGGTCTTAAGCATTGAGGCACGTTGAGGTTGTTGCTAGAATTCTTTACCTGTAGGTGCAGCTGCGTTGTGTTTTGCGTCAACTGTTTGGTGGAGCTCATTCGAAGGTTGACAATGTTCTCGACTTCAGAAGAAGCAGAAGCACCAGCAACAGCAACAACAGAGCAGCAGCAGCTGCTGCTGCTGTTGCCTGCCCTCGGGCTTGTCCTCCGGTGTCTCCTCTACTGCACCAGCTCGCTATCAACACAAAGCGAGCTACTGCTGCTGCGGCAGCAGCAGCAGCAGCAGCAGGAAGCGTAGTGTAACCAACACTGCAGCAAGTGTTAGCGAAATTGCTACATTAGGCCCCGCTTTAAATTCCCCTTGCTGCAGCACGGCAGGTGCTGCTGGTGAGTGGCAACAGCAGCACTAGCGTGAAGCAGCAGCAACATCTCTTCTTCTTTTTGCAACTGCAGCTGGTGGAGTCTCTGCGAACAGATCCTGGGAGGTCTTTTGAGGCTGCGTGTGCTTCCAACTTTTGCGCACTGCAGCAGCAGCAGCAGCAGCAGGACAGCTTACATACACCCCACAAAAGCAATAACAAAGGCTGCACCTTCAGGCAGTTGTCGCTTTCCCTGCAGATTGCTTCTGCAGCAAACGTAATCAGTGACCGCTTGAGTTGTTTCCGTTTCTCTGAGTTGGTGTTTCGCTGCCTTCATCTATCTCGCCCTCTTTCAGTTGCTCTCTTGCTGCCTCTCTCTCCCTCTCTGTGCGTTTCTGTCTCTTTCTGTCTCTTTCTGTCTCTTTCTGTTTCTGTCTCAGCTTTTGTCCCTGTTTCTTTGTGTCTCTCTATCTGTCTCTGTATGTCTCTGTCTGTCTCTGTCTGTCTCTGTCTGTCTCTGTCTGTTTTTTTGTTGTAGTGTTGGAGGGTTAGGCAAGTTCGGCGTTCTTGCTGAAGTGTTTGCTGCCATTAGCGAGTCTCTAATCCTCTTTGCTCAAGTCCTATCGTCTGCAGCGTCTCCCATAAAGTGGTCAGCTGCTGAGCGGCTGAGGCGTAGAGTGTATGCTAGGCTGTCTCCCTTGCCAGCTCGCTCATTAGCTTCGAATTCCTGGCATCTAGCGTCGGCACTGTCTCCCACGGTATGCCGTACTTCCTTCCCTTGTGTGGGTTTCGTGACGAGGGTAGTAGAGTGGCCTGATGTGGGGGCGTTGGTATGGTTCGCTGTCTCTGGCGTGAAGCGCTTGAAAGAATGCTTCGCATCACGTCTTGGCTGAATTCTCACATTGGGTGGATTTCAACTCTTGTGCAAAACAACGCAAGGCGAAGGTCCGTCGCGAGTAAGCCCACAGACGGCGTGTCCCCCACCCACTAGAATCTGAAAGGGCTGCTTCTGCTCCAGCTAAACTCGAAATGGATTTTCAGTTGTTTGGTAGTTACGTAGGGACGTTTCTACTAGCCTGGGCAAGTTTTTCTTCAAGACAAACCGTCCTTAAGGATTCGATGGCCAGTTCAGATTGGGTGTCTCAACGTGACAGGCATGGAAACAAACTTTGAAACGTTGGGCAAGATGTGACAGATAAGAATCAAATTAAGCCCTGTCTCCTTCGTTAGTGGCAAAGGCTCTAGGGGAGCCCACTCGATCAGGTAGCCTGTGGGGATGCGTTAAGGGACGCACTTTTGGACGTGTTCTGCCACTGCACAAACAAAGAAGAAAGATACGAGGAAATCGCTTGGAAGCTCAACGCCTGTCGGCTCGTCTGAAGCTTCTTTCAAACAGCACGCAAGCCAACGGGCTGCGAGCTTTGGGCGTTGAAGTTCAACTTTTCATCTAGAGGGTTCGGAGGCAACCCAAGCTCTTAGGCAGCGGGCCTACGTAGGCTGCCCGGTGCGTTCGCCACCTCGAAAGGCGCATAAGGCTGTAGAGGAACGCTGCAGTGAGGCTCTGCGCTAGCCGTCCCGGCATAGCTTGCGTGCGGCACGGGACAAAAGCGTTGGATTATTTGTTGCCAGTATTAAACGATGGCTTTGTACCCCGCTGGGTAAGCAAAACGCCTTGGGAAGCATGCAGTAGCAGAC
Organism: Eimeria falciformis; assembly: GCA_002271815.1. NCBI lineage: Eukaryota > Apicomplexa > Conoidasida > Eucoccidiorida > Eimeriidae > Eimeria > Eimeria falciformis. The sequence goes on from NPHX01000301.1 coordinate 512,600, forward strand.
GAAGAGGCTATCGGAGCCAGGCTGCTAAACTTTCTCTTTTTGGGCTCTTTTGTGTCCCGCATGTATCCTAACGTACGGCATGTTCTCACCTCCTGCTAGTGGAGACGAGGGGAGGGACGTGGAGCGCCTTGGTGTGTTACGTGTCTAGCAAGCCGTCTGCTTATGCCGGGTAGACGCACTGTGCATTTTCATTTTATGCTTTTCTGTGACCCTGTTGGTGGTTTTAACTTTCCCTCCATCTTGCCGCAAAGTTTTTCCCAATAGTACAGCTTCCCAACCTGAGAACTAGTGACTAAATAAATACTAGGGGATGGCAGACGGGCCTTTAGACACACGTTCCCGTTCATCTAGCATTGGCTGCTACTGGCTTGTCTTCGTTGGAGGCAGGCGTCTGTCCAGGAGTGCGCATGTGGCCACAGGCAGGACTTTTTCCTGCCACGCCTGCACTTCGACATGTGCGAAAAGATGTTTGCCACCAAAACAGTTGCAAATGCACCACTGCCCTGGCGATTCGCTCGCATTCCACTAGTCTTGCTTTAAAGCTGCCAAAGGTGCTATTGATGACTTTACTGTTACTGCTGTGCCTTCTATAAACTCGGACTTGGCAGTTTCTAGGTGTCCGTTTCCTGGCTAATCCAGGAAACCTACATGAATCGGTAATGTTAGTTCTTTCACGCAGCTACTACCGAACGGAGCAAAGCCACTCCATACAAAAGGAAGAAGCGGAAAAAACTAGAAAAAGCCCTTTTGCTGCCCGAACCCTTTTTCAGGAAATATGAAGAATTGGATACTGCTTATCTGTACATTGGCAGGTTCGGAGTGAGACAGGCTGAGCAATGAAGGGTACACGATGCTATCGCTGTATTCGCTTTTCAGAGCATCTACGGAAGAGAAGAAAAAAAACCTGTATGAAGCGATCACAGCTTAAATAAATGCTGTATTTCAACAGACGTTGAGGTGTTTCCTCAGCGCCGTTAGAAGTTTATACAAAACTAAAATAGGTTTGACACTCCGTGCTACCTCCAGGTGCTGCTACTTGCCGCTCCGTGCTTAATACGCAGCAGTACGGCAGAAGCAGAGTGCTAACAGCAGCACCAGAATAACTCTGGTGCCTATTCCCCTCTTTTTATACCAATTCGGAGCCGCTGAGCTACCAAAGTTGATTATTATGCTTCTATTCCTCAGACTTGTCACCCTCTTGCAAAAACACATAAGAGTGGGCCCTCTGCTGAGTAGCCGCGCGGATATTTCTGCGTGCACAGAAGATTGTCGTGCCTTTTTAAACTCTTTGGAGCCTCGCAGCTCCTTGAAAACTTCGCCTCATAATGCAGATTCAAGTCATATCTGCTGTCCAAGCACCTCCAAACAATGCTTCTCCTTGACCTTCTAATGCCTTCTAGGTCCTCTAAGTGACGGCGCTGGTCCCCTTCTAGGGGAGCCGGGGGTTGGTGGTCCTTCTTCCGCTTGTGCACGCTCATTACTATGGGTATGCTGTTCGTTTCGCTCTCTAGCCTCTTTGAACTTCTGGCTATTCTCAAGTTCCTTCAGTACCTCATCAAATTTGCTTTTCCAATAGGAAGCATCCTTGAAAGGCTCTTGACCGCCCCTGCCTGCTTTGGTGCGAATGGCCTCGCCTGGAGTGCTGCAGGCCGTGAGGCCGATGACGCACAAAGCGAGAAGTATTCCCGCACGGAAATAACTCCCCATTGCGAAACAAAATCAAAGACCGGTTGCCTTTTTGGAAAAATTTAAGGCTCAAAATAAAAGAAAAAGAAAAGTAATAAATGATGGTTGGAACGGGAACGACTCTAGCCTTGGACACAGTTAAGCAATCGACAAGGGTGCGGGCTGGGGTGCTGAGAACATTGATTGCCGTGCGTCTGTCGTTGAAAATAAGTTTTTGTCGTCCTAAACAAACAAAATAATCTTTTATAATTATTACGTAATAATTCTTTTTAAAGTTTTAAATAATTTTTATGAAATTTTTCGCATTCTGTCTGCTTTATTTTCCCCCCTATCTCCCCCTTGAAACACCAAAGACACCAGCAGGTCGGCTCTGCGGAGGGCCAGCCTGTGGAGCTTGAAATTTTTAAACGCTGTGTATTTAACTTAAAACAAAATAAATGGAAATTATTTTTTTAGGGGCCTTTATATATTAGGCCTGCGAGTAGAATTCTTACGGTAGGGGTAAGAAAGGCACATATCGAAGACATGTCAGTTTCGTGCATTTGAGTGCACCAACTTTGTTTCTCTAGCCAGCAGCACCCATCCTAATGTGCTTATTAAAAATTTTTATTTTAACAAAAACAGTTTCCCATTGGCTGACCAGCTAGATGCCTTGTCTGCAAACATATCTCTTCGCCAAACGTGTCTCTTCGCCAAAAGTGTCTCTTCGCCAAAAGTGTCTCCAAAAGTGTCTCTTCGCC
>NPHX01000301.1:530247-541545 GCA_002271815.1 Eimeria falciformis
GCAGTCTACGGCAGGGCAGCGTGGAGGAGTTGAAACTGCATGGGGACAGCGCATGCGCAGCGTCGGTTCGGCAGAAGAGAGTTTGTTCGTTGCTGTTTTGATCGCAGCAAGAAGATTAAATACTCAAGGAATCAGTCTTCAGCCTGCTCCTTTTCGGCTATCTCCTCGCCTGTTGCAGCAGCAGAAAGTCGCGGCTTGCTGCCGAGGCTCTTTGGCTGCTGCTGCTCCATTTGAACGGAGACAGGAGTACCAGCAGCAGCAGCAGCAGCAGCAGCAGGCCCTCTGCTGCCCACCTCTGCCATGGAACCCAACGCAAATACGCCTGGCTGTTGGAGTGCCTTTCGTCTTGAGTGAATAAATAAATAGACACAACTCACCACAAAAAATAAAAAATAAACCTGAAAAACAAACAAACAAACAAAGTACAAACAACACGTCACCCAGCAGCAACACCCCCAGAGGAACAGCAGCACAAATAGCAGCAGCAGCAGCAAACAGCAGCAGCAGAAACAGCAGCAGCAGCAGCAAGCAGCAGCAAGCAGCAGCAAGCAGCAGAAACAGCAGCAGCAGCAGCAAACAGCAGGAACAGCAGAAGAAAAAAAACAACAACGGCAGCAAACAGCAACAGCAGCAGCAGCAGCAGCAAGCAGCAGAAACAGCAGCAGCTGGTGCATCTTTGTTTGTGCAGCATGCTGACCCCGGCGCAGATGTAAGGAGCAAGAAATTGGTTTTCCATGACGTCAACCTCCAGATCAAGTGCAGGAGACTTTTGCTGCATGAGGCCCCCCAAGATAAGAAGGAAGAAAACACCAAAGGCAGACAGAAAAGAGCAGCAAGTGGCGCAGCAAGGCCAGGAGCAAACCATCTTTTCACGAAACGTTCGAAGACAATGGGAAATATAATGATGCTCCTGTGCACCTGCAAATGCCCCTCTCTCTTTTTACGCGCCGCTACACGTTCGGGGTGTACAGACACCTCGTTGCTTACAGTGGGCTGCTGCGGCTGAGCCACTGCCAAAGCAATACAACTAGGCGGCTCAGCTGTCTCCGATGTGCGTGGGAAAGAAAGGCTGACGCTAGGAACACCACAGTAAACACTTGCTTGCAGGTGAGAAGGCCAGGGAAAAAAACAGACGAAAAGAAACTTCTCTCTCACACAGCCCTGCTGGCGCTGGCCTGCTGCCAATAACTGCGGGCGATGCTTCTCCTAGGGATGCCTCGCAAAAAATGAATGAACGGAAACAGGCAAAGTTCCGTCGATAAAACAAAAAAATGTTGATCAAAAGATGAGTGTAAAACCTGTTTGGTGACGGCTGCCACTCATTAGCGAGTTGTTTTTCCTCTTTGGTGAATCTTCTTGTTTTTTATCTGTTCAAACTGAATAGTTATTCTTATTTATTGCGTTAAAACGCAAAATTCTTTGTTTTTGGCTCCCGTTTCGCCAGTCATCAGAGAAATCACACGGTAGACTACGGGGCTGCAGGCGATCTGTACCAAGCCATTGTTGAGAAAGCTGGCGTTCACTTTTCATTAAATTCGTCATTAAAGAAATATATTTGGAACTTAAAATTGCTTTTAATGGAATTAGAGGTCGCTTACCGGTGTGGAACGGTGTAAGCTATTGGGCATTATTGCGTTGGTTGCAGTGTGCTCTCCAGGTGTATGTAAACCAGAAAACCATCAAACGGAAGCTACGGCGGAATGCGTATTTACAAAAGGTTAAAAGCTGTTTGTCAAAGTTGAAATCAATATTATTTTGTTTCATTTCAAAGCTGTAGCTTTGAAAGACAAAAGGGTAGCTCGGCAGCACCCTAAACCCACAATGTGAACAGGCTACACAGCGTGGCATCTGTTTAGTAAGCAGAGCCAACGCCTTCGAGGCCGCTGCATCTGCAGGAGCTGCTCGCATTCTGCACGCTTGGGTAGAGCAGCACCAGCTAGCCAAAGTTAGCCGCAGTAAGCTGCGAAGAATAGACTCAATAATAAAGATGCTGACCCCTAAGCTTACGGTACCTTGGCACCGCCCTAAGCAACTAAAATTAAAAGCGTCTTTTTCTGCTTTTCTCAAAGTCACGAGCTCAGGGCCGCCAGCCCAACGCCTGAAAATCCTAAGAATTTCTGCAGGGCTGCGGCGCCACGTGGGCTCTGCAGGGAGAATAAATAGTCTTTTCAGCAGCGCATTTCAATCAGAAAAATAGTTTATTCATTTTTTTAAAGCAAAAGAATAGAGAGATTATTGCGAAAAGAAAAGGCGGACTGACGGGTGCTTCCCTCTGTCTCTTTTCCCAAGTTGCTATGGCTGCGAGCCACAATAAAACACATCTTTCGTAGGCAACCACGTTTCTCCTGCTGAGGCTCAACGCAGCCTCAGCCCCTGACGGCAGCAGGGGCGAGCCGAGGCCTGCAGAGCCGCTGCCAGCCGGGTGGTCCCTTGCACTTTCAATTCTTGCAGGAACCGCTGGAGATGCATTTGGTGCGTTCCCACCAATGACCAGTGGACCAATGGACCACTGGACCAATGGCCGTGCCTTAAAAGCGCAATTCGTGCGGCGCAGCAGCAGTCGGCAGCCTGCCTCTCGAAACCGTTGGGAGGCAGATTTAAAGCACTTTGTTGCACCAAGCAGAAATTCAACACAAGTTTGTTTTGGCCAAACTACAAACACAAAATTAAAGCGATCAGAACAACAAGAAGAGGACCAGACCCGCCTGGTGCCCCCCGAGGCCACCAGCCGCACCTCGTAGTGTAACGAGGAGCGTGAGCCTCACAGTGAGGCCTGCACGCCTTAACAAACGCAGAAAGAGAAAAACACAAAAGGCGGGAAAAGGCAGGAGAAAGGCGCAGGCCTTGCCAATTTCCCTGGAAACTGAGGCCTGCCTGAGGCATGACTCAGGCGGCGCTGCAGAAGCAAACAAGAGAGAGGGCAGGAGAGAGCAAGGAGGAGCCTTCTGACTAGAAGTGACCTGCTCTTCACTAAAGAGGAAATAAAACAAATAAAGTTGAAGTCAAGGCAGCAGAGAGACGCCAGAGCAATTGCAGGAGTAGCTACATGCGCCTCAGAGAGTCTTAGGGTGCTGTTAAGCAATACAGGAGAACATCGTGTGTCTGTGTGATTCTGAATCATTAAAGGGAGACAAACAACAGAAAGAAAAAATAGTCAAGTTAAAAGTTAAAAACAAATGGCTAGTAAACCCAGCATTTCATTTTTTAGGAATATCTAATCTGATCATCAGACACTCCACCCAAGTTTCTCGAATATTTTGCAGCAAGAACAGCGAGAAATACCCGGAGACGAGATTATTAATTAAATGAAGCTTCTTTTCTTAAAAAATAAAATTACACATTTCAATTTTGTTTATTAAAAATTATGATTAAAAAACAAAAGCCTTCCCATTGCCAACGATCGATTTCTTCTTCCATCGCTGCATGCAGGCTTACAACTAGCAGCCCCACAAGTCAAAATAAATGAAATAAATAAATAAAATGTATTATTACTTTTAAATGAACTATTTTAAAAATGAAATTTATTTTAAAATACAAAAAATTGAATTTTTTCTGACGGCTTGGAACCCCAGGCAGTTTGAAGCTTCGATTCTGAGGCTCTAGAAGAGAATGTTTTGGGTGTCTTTTCAGTTTCTTTTATTTAAATAACATTTATTTATTTATTAAGTCATGTCTAGAAGATTTCTCCCTCGCAATGTGGTTGTGTTAGGAGGAGGCAGGACACCAATCGGTAGCTTCCTAGGTTCTTTGCGGAGTCTTCCCGCGGCTCACTTGGCTGCTGCTGCAACGGCGGCTGCGCTGCAGCGCGCAGCCGTCGCCCCTGCAGAAATTGGGCACTGCGTCGTTGGCCAGGTGTTGGCTGCCGGGCAGGGCCAGGCGCCACAGAGGCAGGCAATGCTTGCTGCAGGTAAAGAATATTCTCTTTCAAAAAACCCATTTGCCTTCCGTCTTTCTGCTTCTCGTGTCTGAGACGCAGATGCTTGAGGAGCAGCTGCTGCTGCATTTTTGGGGCTGCATGCGTTGCGTTTGAATTCTGGCGGGTTATTTAGTTTACGGCCAAGAGGCCTCTCTTCTGGATTGAGGAGAGAGAAGCTTTTCCCTCTGTGTTTTTCCCTCGTGTGAAATTGCAGCAAATTACAAGCCAAAATTGATTGTGAGCAATTAAATACATTTGTTTTATTTTCTTCAGGGATTCCGTCGTCTGTCGACGTCTTCAGAGTGGAGAAGGGCTGCGCCTCGGGGCTCAAGGCCGCAGCCCTTGCTGCCTCTTCCATTGCCTTAGGGGAGAGTCGTTTGGCAGTGGCTGCTGGTGTCGAGGCTCCCAGCCTGTCTCCTCATCTCTTGCTGTAAGTGCCAATACCCCTGGCGTTTTAGTCCTTCTATTTCTTGCCACTTTTGCGCAGAAGAAAACGAAAAAAAACACGAGAGCGAGAATTGATGCTCTTTTAATTTTTAAGTTTATTAAAAAGTGCTTGGCTAGCTGCACCTGCTGCGTCTGTGTTTTTGTGGTTTGTTGATGTGGAGAGAACTCGAATTGGAACTACTAACAAGGCTTTAAAGAATATGTCTCGCCGTCTTTTGTCTGCATACAGCACAGGCCTCAAAACTGGTCTGTCTTGTGTTTTACGTGGGGCGCAGAAAGGCACGGCAGGGAGGGTACCGGCTGGGAGACGGTTTTTTAATCGACTCCCTGGTGGCTGACGGGCTGACGGATTCTCTACACAAAGTTCACATGGGGGTGGTGCGTCTTCTTTGAGGTTTTTCTTTGCCGCTTTTAAGGAGACATTTTGGGCCTAGGAGACACAAGGCCAGAAATGGGATGAGAGAGACTGCAGGCGGCTCAGGGATCGGGCAGAGGGAAGAGGGAGACACAAGGAGACAAGCAAAAAGAAGCAGAAATTCAGATAAAACTTACTTTAGGGCGGTGAACCACAAACAGAGAAAGAGACAGAGAGCATGCGTCTTGATCTTGGGCAGACGATGGGAATGAGAGGAGACACACTGGCTGTGTGGCTATTGGAGATTTAAAAACAAAATTGAATCTTCTTTCTGTCTCCTTTCGGTCCCTTTGCTGTCTCCTTGCTGTTTCTTAGCTGTCTCTTAGCTGTCTCTTAGCTGTCTCCTTGCTGTTCTGTCTCTGTGCTGTCTCTTTGCTGTCTCCTTGCTGTCTCATTTCTGTCTCCTTGCTGTTCTGTCTCTGTGCTGTCTCTTTGCCGTCTTTTTGCTGTCTCCTTGGTGTCTCCTAGCTGTCTCCTTGGTGTCTCTTAGCTGTCTCCTAGCTGTCTCCTAGCTGTCTCCTTGATGTCTCTTAGTTGTCTCCTAGCTGTCTCCTAGCTGTCTCCTAGCTGTCTCCTAGCTGTCTCCGTGGTCTCTCTTTGGTGTTTGATTTTTCAGCATGTGGACGCCATTGCTGCTCGTTTTGGAGTGCCGCGCGCTGCCTGCGATGAATATTCAGTGGCAAGCTACAAACGAGCAAATGATGCCGCTAGCCAAGGCCTCCCTCATCAAGAAGGACTTGTCCCTATTTCTACAGACCCTGGTGAGACAGAGACAGGCAGATAGAGACAGAATAGAGACAGAATAGAGACAGAATAGAGATAGAGATAGAGACAGAGACAGAGAGAGGCACACACAGAGAGAGAGACAGGAGAGCCAGGCACACAGGCGGATTCCCCTGCAGGGATATAACTCTTAAGGGTTAGGGTTTAGCCTTCAAAGCTTCCAAGCAACACAAAAATCAATCCAGCTTTTTGAGCTTAGGGTTTAGGGTTTAGGGTTTAGGGTTGGCAGGTGAGATTCAGGGTGTTCCTGCTGGGCGTCGTTTGTGTGCGCGTGTTGCTGCAGACACCCCAATCCGGGGTGCAGCACTCTCTACTGCTCAGCAGCAGCAGCAGCAGCAGCAGCAGCAGCAGCAGCATCATCCCGACCGTCGTGATCCTCAGCAAGCTTCCCACGTGTTGAGCCACGACGAAGAAGTGTCTGGTTTTCGCCTTGACCGCCTGGCCTCCCTGCGTCCTTCCTTTTCCTCGACTGGTGTCATTACACCCGGAAATTCTTTTAAACTTGCGGATGGGGCGGCGGCTGTCGTCCTCGCTGAGGAAGAAGAAGCTCGAAGAAAAGGCCTCAGGCCAATCGCCAGGCAAGCGAAGCCACTCGGTCTTCTGCTGTCTCCTGTGCTGCATTTAATTTGCTTTTAAATGGCGGAGATACTTAATAACACACAGAGTGGAATGACCTTACATGTCCAACGACTTCCGTGTTTGGAGGAGGAGACACTTGAAAGGAGACACTTGAAAGGAGACAGTCGGAAGGAGACAGCGCTTCCAGTGTGTCTCCCTGCTGCTGCTCAGGATTCTCTCTTTCGCCGACGCTGCCTGCGAGCCTGCTGAATTTGCTCTGTCTCCGGAGCAGGCCATACGAAAAGCCCTGCGGCTAGCCAAGCTAGAAACGGTAAGCATGAGTCTTGTCAACGAGCTGCTCTTCTTGTAATGCTGCATTATCTGTCTCCTTTCTGTCTCCTTTTGTCTCGTCTCTGTCTCCTTTTGGTTTCTTGTCTGTCTCATTTCTGTCTCTTCTGTCGCCTTTATCTGTCTCCTTTCTGTCTCTTTTTTGTCTCTTTTTTGTCTCCTTTCTGTCTCTCTTGTTGTCCACCTTGTATTTTTGTTTCTTTTTGCATGCAGGCTGACTTGTTTGAAATCAACGAGGTTTTTGCGGCTGTCCCGCTGCTCTTGATGCGCCGCATGGGCCTCTGCCACTCGAAGGTCAACGTGCAGGGGGGAGCGATCAGCCTAGGCCATCCCCTTGGTGCGTTAATTCGGGTGTCTAGGCACCTTCTGTGTCTCTGTTGCCGGGCTTCGAAGTTGTTGTTGTCTGTCGATTACATGTGTCTCCTCTTTGTCTCCTCTTTGTCTCCTCTGTCTCCTCTGTCCAAGAGAGTGCATGGAGACTGTTCATCTGTTGCGTCTGCCCACAGGGATGACGGGCGTTCGAATGCTTCTCTCTCTCATCGTGTCTCTGCGATCTCGGGAGCTTCGCTTTGGCTGCGCTGCGGCCTGCAGCGGGGGAGGCGGCGCAACAGCAATGGTCATTGAGGCTTTATGAGGTTTTAGTCTTGCATGCAGATGCGGTAGCCTCTCTTTCTTTTTGTTCTGATTTTCTCGAGGCCAAACGGCCAAAAGGGAACACCAATGTTTTAAACTAATTTCCTTACTAAGGACGCGCTTACAACTCTTTTGGGGTGTAGGCAGCAATGCGCCTTTTGATGTTTTGTCTCCCTTTGTGCTGCTGGAAAATAATGATCAAGCTGCCTGTCATGTCTTTCCTCTCTCTCTCTCTCGCATTCCAAAGAGCACCTCAAAACAAACAAATTAACATTTTTGGGTTTTAAGTGGCAAAAGTGTTTGGGCTTAAAACGCGTTTCTCTTGCAGCTGAGCAAGAAAACAACCAACTCCGCGTTCTACGTACGAGGCAGTCAATGTGCATCTTCTTGATTATTTTGGCAGCGGCAGTTCAGGTGTTGAAAGAAGGGCAAGGAGACACCTCACGCACTCTCTGTCTCCTCCCTGAGGCTGCGAAGGAAGGTGTCTGTTCTGCTGCATCAGAGAGAATCTGCAGCTTCATGTCTCTTTGCTTTTTGAGTTGCTGGCCACGCCGCTTCACCAAATCTAAACGAGGAATTGGTTAGGGTCATTCATACACTTGGGAGTATTGGAGACAGAACGGTTCTGTTCAAGGAAGGGCGCAGACAATATCTAAAAGATGAAATCCGTTACTGCATCAATCATCAAATAGATCAACAAATAAATAAATAAACGCGTGCATAAGTAAACAAATAGACAAATAAAATAAATAAGGAAGTTAACTAATAATCAAATATCTTCCAATCGCCGTGGAAAACAAGAGGGTGTCTCTCTCTCTCTCTCGCATGTAATTAGGAGACAGTTCAAAATTGCGAGTTGTTGGCATTTCATTAAAAGGTTATTTGTCTGTCTTGCATTCACAACAGTTTATTGTTTTCTTGGCGCTGTCTAATTCTTTATTTTAATGTTCATTTGATGAAGCGTTTGTGGCACTTCGACCGACAACAAACTCAACAAAATACAAAAGCTATTTGTTTACGTTGATGCTATTCATGGACAAACAACAATATATTTCTCTAAATTAGATTTATTATAAATTATAAATCATTTATTTATATTCGATTTATTTATTTGGATATTTATTTATATTCGATTTATTTATTTGGATATTTATTTATTTGGATATTTATTTATTTGGAGCTACACTACGAATACGGATGAATGTACAAATAAACTTGCTTGTTTTCTTTAGCTCTTCAGGTGTCTCTACACCAAGCGGCATTCGCGCACACCCGTTCCCATCTCCGCAAAAGAATAAAAAAGGTTAAATCGTCATGGACGGCCTAAAACCTCATTATTTTTAGCAGCCAGCCCCAAACTCGCCGACTTTGAATGAGCCTCCTCAGCCCACTCGAAGCCGTCGTTTGTCTCTGCAGCGGTTTTCAACCCTCAGATAAGCATTCAATTCGCTTTAAGGGTTGCGGCGCCCGCAGAAAGCAGAAAATATTATACTAAACATTAAAGGGGCGGCAAGGCAAAGTTTGCTGAGCCTTTGAGGTGCAGCGTGCAGCGTCCCTACGCACAGATTTGTTAGTAAGCTTGTTTTGTTTGAGTTTTTAACACGTGAGAGGCTGTGTTGTCTACTGCAGCTTCTGCCTGTTATTAATAATTGCTGCTATCAACGCGCTAAGGTGTCTGCGAATGTGGTTCGGTAAGGCCTGTTCGTATAGGAGAAGTAGCAGCTGCCCAGCTGCTCGATTTGCGTGCAACAAGCTGCACTTTGTGTTGTGTCTCCTCTCCTCTCCTCTCTTCACTCCAAACTGCTTTTGCTTCTCCTGAGGCCTCAGGCCTCTGAGAAAGGCACCTCTCGCACGGTGCACACCTGCTGGAATAACCTTTTATTTATTTATTATACTTTATTCAGGTTAACTATTTTAATGGCAGTTAAGAGAGGAAAAAAGTGTAAGCTCAGCACATTTCCAGAGCCGGGCAGAAACCAAGTGAGAAACTTTTAAAGACCCACAAGTTAAGGAGAGTTTGATCTTCCTGCAAACAAAGTTTGGAAAGCAAATAATTCTACACAAAAGCAATTTCAGGGAAGTTTCAACAGAAAACTCTCGCAATTTCATTTTGTTTGTCTCATTGACCAAAAGAAGGTCAAGGAGAAAGCGAAATTCGAATTTAAAAACAAATGCAAAATGCACACGGGGTGGGGTGTATACCGAGGAGCAGTAGCTACGGAGGACGTTCTCACAGGCAGGCTGTAGGAATCAAGTGCAAGCTTAAAACCAGCGAATCTGTCAGTTTTCTGCTTCAAAACATTAAATAAAATAGTATTTAATAGTGAAAATGCTAAAACTGAGGTCTAAGGCGCGTCTCCTCCCCTCCCTGCTGTCACGAGAAACCGCAGAGGGTTGGGCGATCGGACTAGATGCGAGTTTGTGTTTGTGCTTCATTCATGGTGGTTTGTTGTTTTAAATAGCTTTTATTAACTTTATAGTAAAATTAAAAATAAACTTTGAAGTTAAAATCGTTTTATTTTCTGCTCTACAAACTCATTGTGCGGACAGAGAGTGGAGGCATACGATGTGCTACAGCTGTCGCTGCTGGTGCTGTTGCGCGTAGAGAGTTGTGGCGTTGCTGCCCTTCAGCGCGAGCCTTTCCTAATTGTTGTTTTGTATTTTAATTGTGGGATATTTAAGGATTTGCTTTTTGCCTGGAAATACCGAGCTGTACGTACACCCCAACATCTCCCGAGAAGCTATCATTTTAGCCATCGCTCTTAGCAACTCCTCAGACACCCAGCAGGATGAGGAGCCCTGCGTTTGGCTTGGCTTACCTTTTTGGGGCAGCGTGCCTCTTTCCCTGCTTATCTTCTGCCTCTGAGGTTGTAACGCAGGCGGAAGCAGCAGTCGCGGGGGACGTGGTTGAGGTTACTGAAGCTGAAAATGAAGGCGTTGAGGTGGTTCCCAAGCCCCAGATGGAACAGCCGATCCCGATCACCGGGCCTCGCCGAAGACAAAGGGGCACTTCAAGGAAGGAGAAGACGGGTGCTGAGAGTAGCGCTGCCTTGACTGATGAAACTGTGGCAAAGGTGTTTGATTTCGCACAGGCGTACCCGCTGAAGCAGCGCCCGGGTATAAAAACCGCGCTGATCGGTTTAATAGGGTTTACAGTATTTATGCTTATTCATGTACTGGTTCAAACCAGAAAACATGCTCCTATTCTCGACGACATGTTCTTTAAGGATGAAGACAGCAGGGTAACTTTCACGGGAGCAGCGTCGATCATTTCGATGACGCTGCTGATTGCTGGCTGCGTGGAGCTCTACACATCTGCGCATGCAAAAGAAACTCCTCTGGACCTTTTAACCTGGCCCTCCCACGCCAAAGAGAACCTGGAGATGGGTATTTCGATGGTGAAGTACGCAGCAATCGCCCTTGTCGCTGGCTGGCTGCTGGGCCTGCCCTTTGGCATCATGGAGCTCTCAACTGTCTTCTTGCTGGGAGGCATTACCTTCACTGGCCTTGGCGCTGCCCAGCTGATTCGAGATGTGCGAGAGGGGATGAAGCTTACAAAGCAGATTTATTCCTTGGGTGTTGATGATGTTACCCCAATGGAACAAGGAGCCACTATCGAGCCGCATGTGTTAGCCAGCGTTTTGGAACACTTTTTGAAGGAGAAGAGCGAGGACGAGGCGTTTCTGAAAAGCCCAAAGCTGCTAAATACTCTAACTGGCATTGTTAGCTCCATCCTCGCAAAGGCAGAGACACCTGAAGGAAGTGCAGAGCTCGCTGCGCTCGTCGAGGGCATGAAGAATAGCATGGGTGCAGCACCGGAGCTCTTTACAAACGACACGCTGAATGCAGTGGCTGAGCAGCTGAAGCAACTCCAGATCGATCAGCAACAAGAAGCTGCTCCTGCTGCTGCTCCTGCTGCAGATACAGACGACAAGGTAAGCGGCAATCCAACACTTGCTGGGCTGGGCTGTCTGTGCTGCTGCTGCTGCTGCTGCATTTGTTTTGTTGTTTTGTTTTGTGGAAATGTGTGTCTCCCAGGCTTCGGAGGAGTCAGCATCCAAAGAGAATGAAGAGACGAAAGGAGACAATGAAGAGGAGACAGAGACAGGAGACCAAACATCTGAAGAAGAAACTAAACAAGATCAAGAGGAGCAGCAACAGCAGCAGCAGCAGCAGCAGCAGCAGCCACAGCCGCAGC
>NPHX01000301.1:611280-625114 GCA_002271815.1 Eimeria falciformis
CCAATGTCGAGGAACAAGAAGCGACCGTTTGAGCCGCCTAAACCCTAAACCCTAGACTTTAAACCCCAAACCCTAAACCCTCAACCTCAAACCCTAAACCCTAAACCTCCACTGTGTCTTCAGATGGCAGACCCCGCATTTGCAGGCGGAAATTATTACGGCAAAAAATTTCCGGCTCTTGGCATGGCGCTCGCCAGACAGGTCTCCTCCTGCTGCTGCTGCTGCCACTGCTGCGTCTGCTGCTGCTGCTGCTGCTGCTACTGCTGCTGCTGCTGCTGCTGCGTCTAGTACTGCGTCAGCTGCTGCAGCTGTTGTTGCAGTTGTTGCTGTTGCTGTTGTAGCTGCTACAGCGTGTGTCGTTGCTGCTGGTGACGCACGTGTTTTTCCTTTTGTTGCTGTTGCTGCTGCTGCTGCTGCTGCTGCTGCAGGTAGCGACTGTGACGTACAGAAGCGGCCCGGAGTGGGTGCAGCGGTTTGGGCGCCTGAGAGTGCAGGAGCCTCCAGGGGGGGGGCCCCTAGGCAAGGGGCCCCCCGGCACACCTCTTGCCAAACAGGAACCCCTAGGGCCCTCGAATGCAAGGCACTTGAAAGCAGCCATTCCGCCCCCACTGCATGGGCAGCAGCAACAGCAGCAGCAGCAGCAACAACAACAACAGCAACAGCAACAACAACAGCAGCAGCAGCACCAGCAGCAGCCTACGTTTGCGGCAGACTTCTCTATTGAGGCCTACCTTGAACGGCAAGGCAGGAAATGGTGCAGCAACTACGACCCCAACTCAATGCTCTACATTTCCAAGGTGTACAGACACCTCAAAACCCTAAGCAGCCCTAGGGCCTCGTCTGGCCTCTCTCCTTTCTCTGCTGCTGTGAGCGTCTGCCTGGCAAAAGGGGTGTTGGGTAAAGAGGGTGGGGTTGTTGTTATTGCAGGCCATGGACATTTTTAGCCTGGAGGAGACGGATCCCTCGTCGGGCGTCTCCTCTCTTTTTTACGGTTTGCGGCATCTGCAAATGCCGATTTTGGTGATGGGTGTGAAAAGTGATTTGTTATTTCCCTTGGAGCAGCAGACGGAGATGAGGGATCTCTTAACTGCAGCAGGAAACAAAAGTGTCTCCTTTTACACTCTGAACAGCATTTTCGGACACGACACTTTTCTCATAGACACGCACAACGTGGGTGCGGCTGTTAAGGGACACCTTGAGCAGGAATTCAGCTCTAAGGAGACACCTGAAGGCCCTTTGTTGCCTCAGGGCGAGCAGCAAAAATATCAAATGGACTGTCTCCAGCAGCAAGGGGCCGCCCCTCAGTGGTTGCCACCGCGAGAGACACCTGAGGAGACACCTGAGGAGACACCTGAGGATTAAAATTTAAGGCTTTGCTCCTTAAACAAATGCAAACAAAGGGAGTTGGAAATACACAAACATCTCTTCTTTTTTACTTCAAACAGCTTCATTGGGCTGCAGGGTTTGGCTTGCTGCTTTAGCCATGGAGGCTGCAGCAAGCAGTTTTTAGGGCTCTCTGCGGGCCCCCAAACGAGAGATCTTCCAACAACAACAGGGGAATATGTTGAAGCACCCACGAAATCCAGGGTTTAGGGTATAGGGTTTGTGGTTTAGAGTTTGGGGTTTGTGGTTTGGGGTTTGTGGTTTGGGGTTTGGGGTTCGTGGTTTGGGGTTCGTGGTTTGGGGTTCGTGGTTTGCGGTTTGCGGTTTGGGGTTGAGGGATTAGGGTTTAGGTTTAAGGGTTTAGAATTTGAGTTTTGTGACTTGGGTTTTGTGGTTTAGGGTTTGGGGTTTAGGGTTTGTGGTTTAGGGTTTAGGGTTTAGGGTGGGGTCACTTCACGAACGGTCTTGCAGCCGACAGTGCACAAACAGCGTGGGCTCGCTGTGTAATTGTCTCTAGTGTATTTCTTTGTTAATTAATTAATTATTTATTTATTTAATTTATTAATTATTTTATTTATTTATTTTTTTCATTCCCATCCAAACTAAACAAAGAGAACCAGACAGTCGCATCTGCGCTTTTTCTCCAGAATACTTCAAACCCAAAACCTTAAACTCTAAATCCTAAACACTTAAAGTTAGTTTTTGTTTTTTACACTGCATTTGTTTTACGTCCCACTGGAACCCCTGGGCCTCCCCATGTCCCAGGGGCCCCCCATGTCTCAGGGCCCCCCCATGTCCCAGGACCCCCCCATGTCCCAGGGGCCCCCCATGTCCCAGGGGCCTACGATGTCCCAGGGGCCTACGATGTCCCAGGGGCCCCTGATGACCCAGGGCCCCCCCATGTCCCAGGGGCCCCCGATGTCCCAGGGGCCCCCGATGTCCCAGGGGCCTTCGGAGACCCAGAGGCCTCTCGTCAGGGGCACAAGGGCACAGGCCCTAAAATCGAAATTGAACTCTTTAAAACTGGAAAGGCCCCAGGGGCCCCTGCGGTCTCTCCAGACGGCTGAGACTCCCGCTGAAAAGAGGCTGCTCAGCGGGAGCCCCATGAGAAGCGCTTCCTCAAGCGGGGTTCCTAGGGAGGCCTCTGCAGGAACTACAAAGCGGGGGGCACCCAAGGGCTCCTCCCGATTGATTGATTTTATAAAAGTTAATAGAGAGGCTGCGAGGCAGACGCAGCCGAGAAAAGAGACAAAGGAGACACCTCAGAGTGTCTCTTTTCTAAAACATAAAAACTTTGGAATGGTGCCAAAATACCTCAAGGTGAGAGGCGCGCGCCTAGGGTTTAGGGTTTGGACGGCTAAATAAGTGCTAAATATAAAGTAGATGTACAAACAGAAAGAAATGTTGCAAAGTCTGCTTCTCCTGTAGGCGCTGCACGCCGCCCTGATAGAGAAGCGAAGGGCAGAGGAGACAGAGCAGCAGGAGACACTTCCTGCTGGTCTGCGGCGTCTCTCTGAGCCAGAAAGACTACATTTGCTGTCCCGTTTGACGGAGCAGAAGGTCAATGCTGAGGTGGGCTCTTCTTGCCAGCATCAAGCACCTTTTGCCTGTCTCTAACCAAACAAATTTTATTAATCAAATACACAAAAATGCAGTAGCTCAGCGGGACAGCCAGTAGTGTCTCCGCATGCAGCTGCTGCATTTGGCACACCTCCCACTGGTGTCTGCTGCTACTCTGCAAAGGTACAAAACAACCTCGTGTCTCCTTTTCTCTTCCCATCTACATATACACTTATAGGGCTGAGCTTGTCTCTATTGGGCTCTCTCTTTTTCTGCCTCTACATGTGTGTATTAAGCATGTTTATCAGGAATTGTAAGTCTCTGTCTCCCTGTCTTTCTCTCTGTCTTTCTCTCTGTCTCTCTCTCTGTCTCTCTTTCTGTTTGTTTACACACAGAGATTTAGGCCTGCAACCCTGCCTATGTGCCGATTGATCTGTCTGTCTCTCTCTCTGTCTCCCTCTGTCTCTCCAGCTGCAGCACAAAAATAGTTGTTTATCTGTCTGTCCTCCTCGTCTCTGTGTAAAGCTTTGTGTCTGTCTTTAACTTCTATGAGCAGGGAGACACTAGAATTAGACGCATTAGCTCAACCCTAAACCCTAAACCCTAAACCCTAGTTGTTGTGGGCCTTTGCAGACAGAGCTGAGGGCAATGCCGATAGCGTTGAAGACGCAGAGACAAAAGCTTCGGTTTGATTATTTGTCTCGTCTCTTAGTGTCGCTCGATAACCAACTGCTCAAGCTAGAGACCAAACATCTTCTTGTTGAAAGCGGGTGGGAGGGAAAACGGGAAGCTCTTTGGCCTCATCCAACTAACTGCAGCTAAGGAGACAGAAATTGTCTCCTCTTGCTAAGGAGACAGAGATTGTCTCCGCTTGATAAGGAGACAGAGATTGTCTCCTCTTGCTAAGGAGACAGAGATTGTCTCCGCTTGCTAAGGAGACAGAAATTGCATCTTCTTGATAAGGAGACAAAGATTAGCCTCTTCTTTTCACGCTTTTCTTTGCACGCACTCCAGCAGCAAATACTGAAACTTACGGAGACAGCCAAAGACAGAAAGAATGGCAAAGAGAGAGATAGGCAGAGGCAACCGCACAGAGAGGCAGAGACAAAGAGAGAAAGAGGCACACACAGACAAAACGAGAGGCAGAGACAAACAGAGAAAAATGCAGGGACAGACAACAAACAAGGAAGAGACTAACACGAAAAAAGGCAGAGACAGGCAGACACAGAGAACGAGACAGACAGAGAGAGAGGCAGAGGCAAACGGACAAAGAGGCAGAGACAGACAGAGAGAGAGCAGAGACAAACAGACAGAGAGGCAGAGACAAACAGACAGAGAGGCAGAGACGAACAAAGAGAGAGGCAGATAAAAACAAAGAGAGAGCCACACACAGACAGAAAGAGAGGCAGAGACACAGAGCGAGGCAGAAACAAACAGACAGAGAGCGGCAGAGAAGAACAGAGAGAGAGGCACAGACAGACAGACAAAGAGGCAGAGGCAAACAGACGGAGAGACACAGACCAACAAAGGGAGAAACAGAGACAGACAGACAGAGAGGCAGAAACAGACAGAGAGAGAGACATAGGCACACGGACAAAGAGGCAAAGGCAGACCTAGAGAGGGGCAGAGACGAACAGAGAGAGTGGGAGGGATAGACAGGGAGAGAGAGAGGCAAAAGCAAACAGACAGAGAGGCAAAGAAAAGCAGACAGAGAGACAAAGACAAATAGAGAAAAAGAAGAGACAGCGAGAGAGAGGGGCAGAGAAGAGCAGACAGAGAGGCAGAGGTAAACAACGAGAGAGACACAGACAGACACAGACAGACACAGAGAGAGGGAGAGACAGCCGTATAGAAAGGGACAGACGGACAGGAACGCAGAGACAGATAGACATAAACAGACAGAGAAAGAGACAAACAGAGACAGACTTTTGGAGGGAGAGAGCATGAGCCACAAACACGGAAGAAGACACAAAGTTAGACCGAACAAAAAATACAGAGAAGAAATAACGATTGGTTCTCCCTCTTTTTCTCTGCTCCCCGCTGTCTCTCAAACTCTGGAGTCTCCTGCTTCTACCAAATCTACAGACGCCCCAAAATCGGTTCAGTGTTTCAAATTGACAAAGAAAGTTGTCTCCAATTGGACTAGTGTGTCTCCAATTGAGACAGAGTGTCTCCAATTGGACCAAAGTGTATCCAATTGGACTAGGGTGTCTCTAATTGGACTAGGGTGTCTCTAATTGGACTAGGGTGTCTCCAATTAAGACAGAGTGTCTCCAATTAAGACAGAGTGTCTCCAATTGGACTAGAATGTCTCCAATCGGACTAGAGTGTCTCCAATTGGACTACAGTGTCTCCAGTTGAGACAGGGTGTCTCTAACTGGACTAGGGTGTCTACAATTGAGACAGAGTGTCTCCAATTGGACTAGAGTGTCTCCAATTGGACTAAAGTGTCTCCAATTAAGACAGAGTGTCTCCAATTGGACTAGAGTGTCTACAATTGAAGTAGAGTGTTTCCAATTAAAATAGAATGTCTCCAATTGAGGTAGAGTGTCTCCAATTAAGATAGAGTGTCTGCTAATGGGATACAGTGTCTCCAATTGGACTGGAGTGTCTTCAATTGAACTAGCGTGTCTCCAATTAAGAAAGAGTGTCTCCAATTAAAATAGAGTGTCTCCAATTGAGCCAGAGTGTTTCCAATTGAGGGAGAATGTCTCCAATTTAGATAGGGTGTCTGGCATTGTGATAGAGTGTTTCCAATTGAGATAGAGTGTCTCCAATTAAAATAAAGTGTCTCCACTTGAATTAGACTGTCTCCAATTGGGATGGAATGTCTCCAATTGGGATGGAGTGTCTCCAATTGGGATAGAGTGTTTTGAATTGAAAACAGAGTGTCTCCAATTAAGATAGAGTGTCTCCAATTGAGGCGTTCTTCTAGTGCGATTGAAAAGCTTAAAAGGAGTGGGAGAAGACCTTAGCCTTGCTGTCTCCTCGTCTCGTCATTTGCGAACAGCTCGCCTTGCAACTAAAGAGACAAAAATACTCAGCCTAAAGAAGCAGCCTAGGGGAGACATCCCTAAGCAGGAACTGAAGCTTGTCTCTGCAGGCCTAGAGAGAGGCCCGTCAAAACCTTCGTAGTAGCTGCCCACTTCTTTGCTCCCTGACAAGAAATTTTGGCTGGCAGAGGTGCCTATACACCTGCAGAGGTGCCTATACACCTGCAGAGGGGCCTATTCACCTGAATGTGCCGCTTGAGTACATTTTGGAAACAGCAGTCTCCGGCGCAGAAACGTCTCCGCCAATCTTTTCCCTGCCAGTTTCCGTGGCCTGTGGGGTGGAGAGTGCCAGACCTCTTCAGGCCCTACGGTGTACAGGCAGCTACCCCCCACCCCGCCTCCCTCTAGGGCGGCCTGTACAGCTAGCTGTGCCGCGGTAGGCTGTGCCACGGCTAGCTATGCTTTTGGTGCTTTTCCTTCAACTGTGCAAGACGTAACGAAAGCAAGCTAACGGATTGTTCTCTTTAAGGGTATAAATAGCTGTCCATACACTCGCAGTGCTGCTCAGCACCACCGCATCGCTTTGCTGCTGGCAGTGAAAAGCGTTTCAAATGGTGGGTTGCATGCAACAAAATGTATATTTTCCCCTAGTGTCTTTGTTCGAAGAAGAGGAGAAATGCTCCAAGAAATGCCGTTGCTCACTTGCCCAACGTTTGGGTAACATCGGGACTTCAACCCTAAACCCTAAACCCTAAGTCATAACAGCAGCTACAGACGTCTTGCAAAGATTATTAACAGAAAATACAGGACTGGAAGGTTACCCTAGCATGCTTTATCAAATGCATCGCTCGTGCTCGAAGCAGCAGTACTTGGCTTGTTCATGGCAACCCTGCTGGGATCCAGCCCCTTTTGTTTTGTTTCTACCCAAACCCCGAACCCCAAACCCTAAACCCTAAACCCTAAACTCTAGACCCTAAATTCTAAACCATACACCCTTAACCCTCATTGTTTTTTTGAGGCACTTTTAATGAGCGCGCTCATCTAAGCGTACGTTGTGAATTCTAGAGCTGAAACCCTAAACCCTGAAGCCTGAAGCCTAAACCCTAAACCCTAAACCCTAAACCCTGTGGGACTTTATAAGGCTATTTGGAATCCCCAAAGCAGGATTATTTTGGCCTTGCAAAGGTTATTGCGGTTTCGAGTGTTGGGTTGAGCTGTTGGTTCTTTGAGTCCTTGGAAATGGCAACTAATACAAATGGTGAGGTGGGTGAGACCGGCCGGACGGGGTGGTCTGCGAGTGACGCGGATTTTTTGGCAACTGTTGATTCATACATTGACGGTTGGTTCCCCATAGGGCAAGAGGAGGGGGGGAGCGGGGAGAGCGGGGAGAGTGGGGAGTCGATTGAGGCGGAGGTTACCCCAAAACTGTCGCCTTCGAATGTCACCACGGCCTTAGAAACAGAAGTTCCTGAAGGAGAAAGAAAGCGGTTTTTATCTTGGCGTGTTTCGTTTGTGTTGACCTCGTTGAGCATACTCTGCATGGTCCTCTTCTCCCACTTGCTCCATCAAAGACTCATGGAGCCGCCCCCAACAGAGGAACTGCCTGCTCCAGAAGAGGTGCCTGTTGAAGAGGAACCGTTGTCTCCAAAGGAGCCGCCTCTTCCCGAGTTCGTCCATGAAGCAGAGATCATTTATTTTCCAGTTATTGAACCTGCTCCAGAGGAGTTGCCTAGTCCAGGCTTTGTGCGTATACCACCAGAGGATGAGCCTCTTCCACCTTTTGTGCCTGTACCAATCGTTTTGCCTCGCCCACAGGTTGTCTCTCCACCACCCGTTGCGCCTCCAGCGGTTGTCTCCCCACCACCGGCTGTGCCTCCAAAAAGATTGGTGCCTCCCGTCGAAGAGCTTCCGTTTCCTCATCACATGTTGGAAGACTTTGATCTTGTGAAAGAATTTGTTGAGGATTGCGAAGAAGGGAGGCCGATTAGAGACCCTAATTCCGGTTTTCTCCACGGCGATCCTCAAGCGGTAAATGGGTTTTATAACTTTGTCACGCAGCACGCAAATAAAATGCTACTGCAGGCTGAGCCCATGGACGAGGTGGCTAGGGAGGCCAGAGACTGGCGTCTGTACAAAGTGCACTGTGCAGCCCTTTCAAGGGTTGAAGCAGAGCTAAGCACAAAAATGGCATTCTTTAGGGTCACCGACTCCGAAAAGCAGAGGCGCGAGGTCAAAGCGCAGCTGCTCAGCATCTACAACCGTAAACGGGAATTTGCAGTGGACTGGCTTGATTACCACATCACCAAAAACGTCGTCCCGCAGGACCAGCGGTATCTTTTTATTAATATTCTCACTGCTTATGCAGTCCACTACGAAAGGCTAGCAAACGATATGCGAGTGACAAAGAACTCGCCCAGTACCTTCTCTCGAGGCTTCGTAGGTGATCCGAGGTTTGTGTATCAGACGCTGTGCAAACAACTTGCCCCAGAAGACCAATGGATAGCAAGACTCATGCTCTGATTTCTTCGTGTCTCTCTTTTTGGCTTTTCGACGGTTCCTTAAGGACCGTTTTATGTCTCCTCTTCTGTGTCTCTTTCTGTCTCCTTTTGACTCGCCTTCTCTTTTCTCCCTCAAACTGAATGCTACGCAATGCGAAAATGAACGTGCGGCTAAGGCTGCCAACGCTCACGATACACTCCAGCAGCAGCGGCAGCAGCAACTGCAGCAGCATGCGTAGTACTTAGAATTGTTGGTTCCTTGCACTTTGCTTGTTTGACTTATATGTCTTCTTTTCTTTCTGTTGCGTGGTTTTCGAGCCTCTCTCCGTTGCCCCCTGCTGCAAGATGGAGAGCCGTGCCATTTGCCGTTCTCTTGTCATTAAACAGAAATGCCTCCGTAGAATGCTTTGCCCTTTGGAGATTGTTAACGGAGTGGTTTCCGATTTGTGTGTCTCTTCTCCTCCCTCTCTTTCCATGCCGTAGCTCAGCCGATAAAACAGCAGCTTGCAGGTGTCTAGCTGCTGCTTATTTTAAAACTATGTTATTTGCCTCCGCAGATGTGCAGCAGAGGGCTCTTCGGCAACAGGCGTTGTTGGCTGAAGCCAGCAAACGCAATTTGCATGCTGCAGACTGTAGCGCTGCTTGTTTGCACGTCGACAGTTGGAGTGTACGTACAGCCAACAACAAACAAAAACTTTCCCCATTTACAACGGCTCCTCAAAGCAAGTGAGCGCCGCTAAGAAATGGGAGAGTGCTGCAGCGATGAGCTGCTTTATTTAGTCAGCAACGCCAGCTGCTTGGCAAAGTACGTGCAGGTGGAGAGAGCCTGTAGACAGCGAAACCGATAGAGACGCACTTGCTTCTGTGATTAGTTACTGATTACATTATCTCCAACAACAATTTACATTATTTAAAGCAGCTAATTGTATTATTTAAAGCAGCTAATTGTATTATTAGAAGCAGCTATTCATATTGTTTGAAACTAATCATATTATTGTACTAGCAAACCAAGTAGGGAAACGAAAAGCTAACACTGCTTTCAAACATTTCGCTTGCCACGCACTTTCGTCTCTTGCAGTGTAACCCAACGCTGCTGCTGCTGCTGCTGCTGCTGCTGGCCGAGGTGTACAGAAAAGACACGAACTGCATGGGACTGATGAGAGAAATGATGTATTGCAGTGCCCAGCTGCGCATACACCCCAAGTGTAAGTGCCCATACGCCCGAAGTGCACCCAGAAAAGGGTTTAGGGTTTAGGGTTTAGGGTTTAGGCCTACGTAGTGGAGATTTTCCCTGACGGTGTCCGGTTGCAGCAAATCTCCCCAATGCTGAGCGCCCATGCAAACCCTAAACTCTAAAGCGTGAACGCTAAAGAAGTTGACTCTTCATGTCCATTATACGTTAGGGTTCTGCGCATCAGGGTTTAGGGTGTGGGGTTTAGGGTTTAGGGCTTAGGGTTTACCTGTAAGAGGAACCGGCGTGCCTCTGCAAGTCTGCTGCTGGTTAAGGTTTTCGTTGCCTCGCTGGCGGGGGCCCCCCAAGTGACCGTCAGGGGCCCCCACTGTCTGGCAAGGAGGCCCTCAGGGCCCCTCATCTCCAGCAGCACCTTGGAGGCCCCCTCGGCGGGAGCCCCCAAGAAAACAAAGAGAGACAAAACCTCCAACCATTTCTTTGGCTTCGATTTGCTGCTGATGCGCAAAGGGTAGCGCTCAGCAATACCCACGTCCTGCAGCAGCAGTAGCAGCAGCAACAATCTATTGCAGCAGCAGCAGCAGCAGCAATCTAACGCTGCAGCAGCAGCAGCAATCTAACGAAGCAGCAGCAGCAGCAGCAGCAGCAAAGTGTCTGACCTCAGGAATGGTGTCTCCACTGCAGATTTGGCAGCTCGGGCAGTGCGAGGAACGCTCGGCTCTCCCTTCAGCCTCTGCTGCTGCGATACACCAGGGACGCACTGCAGCAGCAGCAGCAGCAACAGCAGCAGGAGATATTAAACAGAATTAAAAGCAGCAGCAGTCTCCATGGAGCAGCGAGCAGAGAACAGGGAAGCGCAGCAGGAGCAGCAAAACCAGCGGAAGCAGTAGCAACAGCAACAGCAGCAGTAGCAGCAACAGCAACAGCAGCAGCAGCAGCAGCAGCAGCAGAACGGACCAGGGCATGCTGAGCATGCGGGAGAGCGAGGGAGACAAATTGTAGCCCCTAACTCGATAGCAGCCTCGTTCCACTGGCCAGCTCCTTCTTTAGGGAACAAAGAGGTAACAAACCGCCTACACGCAAACCCTAAACCCTAAACCCTAAACCCTAAAACTCCAGACCAAACCCTTAAACCCTACACTCTAAACCATGACGCTTACGGAATGATTTGCTGTTGAGCGCGGGGGTCGGAGGGAATCGCCAGGCCTAACAAAGAAGAGACAGGAAAAGAGACAGCAAAGACAGAGAGATAAAGAGAGAAGCAGACAGAAGAAGACAGCAAATACAAAGAAAGATTAAAAGAAACAGAAGGAGACAGAGAGAGACAGAAGAAACAGACAAAGAGAGACAGAGACACAGAAATACTGAGAGACATATGCGGAGACAGACAGAGAGACGGAGACAGAAAAATAGAGAGAAACACAAAGAGAGCCAGAAAAAAAGAAGACAGAAAGAGACATTAAAAGACAGACGTGGAGAAAGACACACTCACTAAGAGTGACACAGCAAATGGACAAGTTAAGAGACAGATTAAAACTAAAAGAAGAGAGGCAAACAGAGACAGAAGAGACTACAGCACAGACACACACGGAGACACACAACGAGACATACAAGGCAGAAAAAACCTGGGAGAGGAAGGCGGAAAGAGGGTTCCTTGCTCCTCATGCGTAGAGCCAAACCCTAAACCCTAAACCCTAAACCCTAAACCCTAAACCTTAAACCCTCACCTAAAACCCTGCAGAAGACTCTACAGACATTGCCATCGACCGCAGGGGCTCTCAGACCAAAGGCAAGAGACGCAATTGCGCCTGCGGTGTAAGGCCCCACCCCTGGGATCGCCTGGAGCGCCTCCAGCGAGCAGGGAAGCTGCACATACACCCCAGCAGCAGCAGCAGCAGCAGCAGCAGCTCATGTTGCCGAAGACATCAAGTTTCTAGCATGAGGCTATTCTGTGTTGTTTCAGGAGGATCAGCAGGAGCAATTGATGGTGCAGCAGCAACAACGCCCGAAGCAGCAGCAACAATAGCAACAGCAGCAGAAGCAGCAGTTGCTGCTGCAGCATGACAGCACCTCCCCAGCGTGTTTCTTCATTATGTATTTGGCCCCCTCAAGCAGCAGCACAGCTCTGATGGTGCGGCAGCACAAACAGCAGCAGCAGCAACAGCAGCAGGAACATAAGGGGGAGTTGCAGCACAAACAGCAGCAGCAGCAGCAGAAGCAGCAGGGACATCAGGTGTAGTTGCAGCAGCAGCAGCAACAGCAGCAGCAACAGCAGCAGCAACACGAGAATCAGCAGTAGCAGCAGCAGCAGCAGCTTGCCTTCTGTAGTAGCCAAGGCCAGACCACATAGAGTAAATCTCATCTAGAGTGGCAGCGGCGAGGGAGGAGACAGAAGGCCAGCGATCCATCCTTTAACAAAAGGAGACACCAGAGAGAGCAGACAGAAGGGGAGAGAAACAAACATATGAATCCATGCTGAGGTGTAGCTAACTGTCTCTAGCTGGCCCGAGCTCGAGAGACACTCGAGGAAAAGCAGGGAGACAGAAAGAAATACAAGAGGCAGAGACGCACAGAGAAACAGGAGGGAGACATGAAAGACAGGAAGAGAGACAGAAAGAGAGACAGACAGAGAAAGACAAAAGACACAGGAGAAACAGAAACAGACACAGAAAAAGAGACACAAGAAACAGAGAAGAGACAGAAAGAGAGACAGAAAGAGAGGCACGAGAGAGGCACCTAGACAGAAAGAGAGACACAAAGAGACCCAAGAAACAAGGGGCAAACAGGAGAGACAAAAGAGACATAGGACAAACAAAAGAGAAACACAACAGAAACAAGAAAAACAGAAAGAGGGACAGATAGAGAGACAGAAAGAGGGACACGAGAGCCAGAAAGAGACAGTAAAGGAGACACAGAAGAGCCAGAAAGAGAGACACAAATGACAGGAGAAACAAAAGAGACGCGGGAGAAACGGGAAGAGAGACAGAGCGAAAGACACAAGAGACACAAGAGAGACAGAAAGAAAAACCAGAAAAGAGACAGGAGAGGCAGAAAGGGAGAAGGAAAAAGGGACAGCAAGGGATACAGAACACGAGACACAAAAGACATGAGAGAAAGACAGAAAGCGAGACAGAAAGAGGGGCACAAGAGCGACAGAAAGAGACAGAAAAAGAGACACTGGAAAAACAGAAGAGCCAGAAAGAGACACAACAGACAAGTGAGAGACAGAAGGAGATACAGAAACAGAGACGCATAGGAGACAAGAGGGACAGAGAGACAGAAGAGACACAAGAGAGGCGGGCCAGAAGGAGAGACCAGAACCGAGATAAAAGAGACACAGAAAAGACAGAAAGAGACACAAGAGAGACAGGAGAGTCAGAAAAAGCGGCAGCAGGAGAGACGAAAACGGAGGCCACCAGACACAGGAGATACAGAAAGAGACACAAGAGAGGCAGAAGAGACACAAAGAGAGGCAGCAAGAGAAACAGAAAAAGAGGCACAACAGACACAGGAGACACAGAAAGAGAGACACAAGAGAGACAGGAGAGACAAAAAGAGACACAGCCCGGGAGACACAACGGTGACAGGAGAGACAGAGAGAGAGAGGCAGACAAAAACAGACACACAAGAGACACAAGAGAGACAGGAGAGACCGAACGAGAGAAACAAAGAGACAGCAATAGAGAGACAGAACACAAGAGAGAGACGGAAAAAGCGACAGAAAGAGAGACAGACAGAGAGACAGCAAGAGAGAAACAAGAGCGATGAAAAAGAGACACAGCAGACACAAAGGGGACAGGAGAGACACAAAAGGAAGCAGAAAAAATATAAGAGACAAAAAGAGAGGCAGAGAGAGAACCAGAAAGAGAGACAGAAAGAGAGGCACAAGGGTGACAGGAGAGACAGAAAAAGAAACAGAAAGAGAGACAAAATGAGAGAGAGAAAGAGGCATAGGAAAAGACAGACAGAAGAGACAGAAAGAAACAGCAGCACCTCTTTGTCCCTACCACTTGAGCCAGTACTGTGTGGCTGTCTTCACTTGGGTTTGCTGCAGCATCACCTCGCTTATCCAAACCCCGTAGGGACTGCGGGGCCTTGCAGGCGCTGCTGCCTCTGAGCCTTCAACCTCTTCTCCGTCAGACAAAATTACCATCTCCTCCTTAATTCTGCTGCTGCTGCTGCTGTTGCTGCTGTTGCTGCTGCTGCTGTTG